>SOPF01028194.1:0-69643 GCA_012979155.1 Hypericum perforatum
TTGTTTTCCTAGAAAATTCATGCATGAGCATCTAATTAACTAGCCGCTAAAAATTATTCCCCTGTATGTCAGACGTCAAATCCACCATTCTCTTCAATTGAGCTGGACCATAGTGATTCTGGAAGGGAAGGCTGCACCGTCACAACTCTTACGGTTACTGCAGAACCCAAGAACTGGGAAAATGCAATAAAATGTGCTGTGCATGAGGTTTGTACTAGCACTCCAGTCTTGTTTCCACAGGTTTTCGCACTTGTTTTTTGCCTGTTAAAACGATACTTTGTAATCTAGTTTCACGGCTTTCATATAATCTTGATTAGTTATGATTGATATCATTATGAATATTAGTTTAGATGATGAAGTTTTGTTGATGAGCTCATGTACTTGAAATAAGTATATTTTATTATTTTGTTGTTTACTGGTTTCTTCTCTGCATCAGTGTATGTTAGCATTTGTTTCTCTCTCAAATATTTTGGCGAGTTTGCTAGCTATCTAAATGGACAAACTAATAAAGGAGGGTACCGGAATTAGTTTAAATTTTATCTTTAGTGGTGGTAGTTGAGATTTTTTTGTGTGAAAGACACGGGCTTTGAGTTTATCTTGTTTCATGTTTGTTCCTTATATGCCTGTAGTTGCTACTTGCTTGTTGATGTCTTATATATATTTTGTATTTGCAGGTTCGGAGGCTTAAAGAATTTGGTGTTACAAAGGGTGAATTAACACGCTACATGGATGCACTCCTAAAAGATAGTGAACATCTGGCTTCTATGATTGATAATGTGTCATCCGTTGACAATTTGGAATTTATTATGGAGAGTGATGCCCTTGGTCATACTGTGATGGATCAAAGACAAGGCCACGAGAGCTTACTTGCCGTCGCTGGTACTGTCACCCTGGAAGAAGTAAGTCTTGAACTCTCGGTCATCTGCTTAGTTCCGTCTTTCTTTTGAATTTTCAAGTCCTTGCGGTGGATTTGCATGCTAATATCATTTTTTTTCATGGTGTAGGTCAACTCAGTTGGTGCTGAGATCTTAGAATTTATCGCTGATTTCGGGAAACCGACTGCACCAGTTCCTGCAGCCATTGTGGCCTGTATTCCAAAGAAGATTCACATTGAGGGGGAAGGTGAAACTGAATTTAAGCTATCTGCAAGTGAGATTACGGCTGCGATAGAATCAGGATTGGAGGAACCCATCGAACCTGAGCCTGAGGTCTTCATTTCACCTTGCAAGCATTCTACCACAAAAGTTTTCTACCCACCTTGTCTCTAACTTGTTTTATGTGTCCAGCTTGAAGTGCCAAAAGAATTGATATCTTCCTCAGAATTAGAGGAACTGAAATTGCAACGTAGGCCAACTTTTATCTCTTCACATCCAGATTCATCCACCACGAAGTCGTATGATAAGGAAACAGGAATAACTCAATGTCGTCTTTCCAACGGGATTGCTGTTAATTATAAGGTAATACTAAGTATACAACTATTGCTGTAAACCTTGATATAGTGGGGCATATGCTTATTTTTCCTTCTTTTCATTATGTCTCCTTAGCACCCTCATATGTGCTAATTTCGTAGAATTTTCCTACAAGGTTTGGAAGAATCAGTATGTAGTTGTACTTGACATGTTTTTTATTTTCTCTTTGAATCTTGTGCATGGAATTTATCTCTGGGTGTTGTCCATTGATTATCTTTTTAACCTTTGTTATTCTTTAGATTTCAAGTACTGAATCTAAGGGTGGAGTAATGCGGCTTATTGTTGGTGGAGGTCGAGCAAATGAAACTCCTGAGGCTAAAGGAGCTGTCATCGTAGGTGTTCGAACTCTCAGCGAGGGTGGTCGAGTTGGCAACTATACAAGAGAGCAGGTAAGAAAACCATGATTTTCTCTTCGATAATTGCAGTTAAACCATAATTCAGTTATGGTTAGCTCCTTGTGCTTTGTGGCGTCATTTGTTTCGATAATGATTACTCTACTAGTAGTAAGTGAGTGTGTTGTATTCGTTTTCTCAAATACCATTTCCCATGAAACTTTATTCAGAAGTCCTAAAGAATGAATAACGAGTAACAATAAACTGACAAAAAGAAGAAATGTGGTTTTAGTGAAGGATTGTAAATCCATGTTTGTTTACCTACAGTGCAAGCAATGTTTAATTTAAATTTGTGCACTTTGGCAATTGCTGTTCTGTTAATTTGATTCTTTCATTTTACATGACCTGTCCAGGTCGAACTATTTTGTGTGAATCACCTCATAAATTGCTCCTTGGAGTCGACAGAGGAATTTATATGTATGGAATTCCGTTTTACATTACGGGACAATGGAATGCGAGCAGCATTTGAGTTGCTTCATATGGTGCTTGAGGTAATTTCATCTTTCTAAAATAGTCTTTAGTTCCTGTATAAAAAATGATTTATTTCCATGCTGTGGCCACGCTTACTCCTTCGAGGAAGGGCTGGTGTCGGTCCAGAAGTTGATGTAATTTTCTACACCGGAGCTAGAGTCAGAGCCAGTTTGTTTGGAACTTTTCTTGGGCTCTTGGAAAAAGATCAAGCAGGGAATACCGGACCTGGTTTTTTGTTGACAATATGGGAGCTTGTAGCATTTATTATTTTACAGTAATTTTGATGGGACCAAATGGACATTAGGCCCATGAACTCCTAATTCGAAAATTCATTTTGTTGTTGGCACTGTCTTATTTTTTATCCTTCGGTTGCAGCATAGCGTGTGGTTGGATGATGCATTTGATAGAGCAAGGCAATTATACTTGTCATATTATCGTTCCATTCCGAAAAGCTTGGAACGTGCTACTGCTCACAAGCTTATGTCAGCTATGCTGAATGGAGATGAACGATTTGTGGAGCCAACGCCACATTCCTTAGAGAATTTGTCTTTACAGTCTGTAAAAGATGCCGTTATGAGTCAGTTTGTTACTGAAAATATGGAGGTCAGCTGTTCTCTCTTCACGTCCAAAATCTGGATGGACTTCATTTTTTTTCTTCTACCTTTTATTGCTTTCCATTGAGATAACTGACGGCTTCATCTTGATTAACTTTTTTTCTTCCACATCTTGCTTGTTCGATTACAGGTAAGTGTAGTTGGCGATTTCTCGGAGGAGGAGATCGAGACCTGCATTGTTGATTACCTAGGCACTGTTAGCGAGAGGCGAAGTAATGACAGCAAGAAAAGTTATCTTCCAATCACCTTTCGCCCGTCCCCATGCGATCTGCACTTTCAGCAAGTGAGTTGTAGAGATTTATGTAACATTTATGTAATTTAATTGTTTGATTGTCTCAGCTTCTCTGTTGGTAAGGTCCTCGTTAGTTATGGTATTTGTGACATTTTAGTAAGTGATAGTTTAGGAAGTCACTTCTTCTAGACACTCAATATTTAACTACAGAGCTTCAAATGTATAAAAGATCTTTGAGTTGCCTTTGTGATGTGTCATTTGGTCTCCTGATCTACTGGTCAGATATGTCTCTTTGCATCAACCTCTTTGGAAGCCGAAAAAGTTATGTTAAGCTTTAACCTGCAGCTATAGACTCGTTATGTTCTTGAGGCCAAAGACTTGCACTTGATAATTCTTTTCGAAAATTTCATTACTTCTGTTAATTATGACTGTTGTAAGTTGTTTTGACAAGGTGGTTATTATGCTTTAACGCAGGTGTTCGTGAAGGACACCGACGAGAGAGCATGTGCATACATTGCAGGTCCAGCTCCAAATCGTTGGGGATTTACGTATGATGGGGTCGATCTTTTCGAATCTATTAGTAACCTCACACTTGCGTCAGGTGAGCATTGGTTTATTGTCCACTAATGGGTTCTTGGGTCCAGGATGTGAGCTTGATTGTTTTGTAGAAGGATCTAGTCAAAAGTTGTTTCTAAATGGTCAAACCTTGGCTAAACAGGCACTTTAGACCATGTACTGGGATGGTCCAGTACCTTGGAGCTTTTGTATTCTCTATAATATTGGTGATTTATCTTTCAGGAGTCTTCTTCTATGTGAATCACAAAACATATTTTTTTCCTTTGGAAATGCCAGTTTGGGGTTATGTGCTCTCTGTTCTGGCTATTATCAATTTAACACAAGTAAACTCCATCGATGTGATGCTTTGGCAGGCATGGAGACCTCAAACATGGGCAACTCTGTCGAGCAAGAATTAAAGGCTAAACTTCGGCAGCATCCACTTTTCTTTGGCATAACGATGGGGTTACTGGCAGAGATTATAAACTCCAGGTACTCTGGTCTCGAGGTCATGCAAGCCTCTTCAATTCATATTGTATATGATGCATTAGTTCTTTACTGCTTAATCTATGCATTGATTATGTAAAGGTAGAAAAAAGAAGAAGCTAATTTACATGTGTTTAGTTCTTATTTGCCTTCTCTTGTCCTGCTGCAGACTCTTTACCACCGTACGGGATTCTCTGGGATTGACATACGATGTGTCATTTGAGTTAAGTCTGTTTGATAGGCTCCCTCTTGGATGGTATGTTATCTCTGTGACATCAACTCCAAGCAAGGTGAGGTCTCCTTTTATTCTGCAATTTCTTTCCCTTTCCCTCGAACGTCCGAACATTTCTCAGCGTCCTAAAATAAACATACAGGTTTATAAAGCTGTTGATGCATGTAAGAGTGTACTCAGAGGTTTGCACAGCAACCGGGTTGTACCACGGGAATTGGACAGGGTTAGTTATTCAGTGACTCTCCTTAAGCTATATACTTTTATATGGTCGATTCTATAGACTTTGGTTGTAGCCTGCATTTTTAGGCAAGCAAATTATATGACAACAAAATTCGTTTAATTTTCTAGTATCCTACTTGAAGAAAGATCCTCTAGATTGTCTTGAGGCTTTTGACTGGGAGACAGATTCCTGCTATTCATAAATATTTTTCCTTTGGCTCGTGCATGTCTACTATGGATATCGTTAAATAATATCCCGCTGTGTGTTTGTTGTTGTAAATGTCACACTTCAAATTGCAGGCAAGACGGACATTGCTTATGAGGCATGAAGCAGAGATAAAGTCGAATGCTTATTGGCTTGGTTTGTTGGCGCACTTGCAAGCTTCTTCGGTTCCAAGAAAGGTCAGTAGTGGTGTTAATTGTTCATTATTATCCCCGGAATTGACTTTGCTTTTCCTTACATTGTTCAATTTAAGATTTCCATTATATTTACTGATCCTTTTTTTTATCTATTGGGGAACAGGATATTTCATCAATCAGAGATCTTGTTTGGTTGTATGAAGCTGCGACAATCGAGGACATATACCTTGCATATGATCAGCTCAAGATAGATGAGAATTCCTTGTATTCGTGTATCGGTGTTGCGGGGAACCAGGCGAGCGAGGCTGATACTGGTAATGAGAAAATTTAGTCACGTAGTTGTTTGTGCATGCATCTTTTGGTTACTGTCTTGGCAGTCAACGAACTGACGACCTGGGTATATTTGTAGATGCAGCGGATGAAGTTCCTGATGAATTTCTAGGAATGGCACTTCCTACGGGCCGAGGGTCATCAACCATGACGAGACCGACAACTTAACTTCTAAGATATTGGCCATATCTGTCAGCATCGCAAGGTATGCCTCAGAGGTACCAATGTTGGAATGAAGCACATAATATGAGCATGTTCTTTCAGTTGCAAGTTCAACCATGGTTCTGTGTCCAGCTCATTCTGATCCATGTAATCAATACCTCCTTTCTGCAGAAAACTTGCCTCGGGATCGCGGTGGGATATGCTTCGTTCCTCTTTCCCGACAGGGGCTCGAAGATTACGGGGGTGCGCGATGAAGATTCCGACAAGCAGTGAAAACTGATCAGCATACTTACTACACAGAGGGATAGAGCCCCTCCCTACTCATATGGTATCCATGTCATGTAACTTTTTCAAGTGATACAGTATACATACAGATGCCATTCTTTGCCAATTATTAGCCGTCCCTGAGCTCTTAACTGAGCATTTTTACAATGTAATAGAAAATAATGGACGATGAGAAACTAGCCATATAAATGCTGTTTCATTTATTATAAAGGCAATGATGTGTTCGTTCATAAGAGGAAAAAAAACACTCCTCTTCCTTCTAATTGAGAACTTGCAAACGTGCGAAATTGAATAATTTGAGTTGAATTATAATAAAGTGAAAAGATATTACATGAACGAGATTTGTATATTGGACTGTATCATTTAAGTTTGTTCACAAATAAATCGTTTTATTATGCAACTCGCAAAACATGTAATAATAAAGATTATTTGCTGTTATTAACCTTACCAACTACAATTTTAGTTTTGCCTTCGAGTACGTGTAAATGAATAATATATATCATCAGTAGTATAAGTACTTTGGAAGCGTCTTTATTCATTGGCCACCGAATTGACGTCCAGTCCATTTTTCTCGCATGTTCTCGTCCGAAGAGGAAGAACTGGCACAGTTAATCTAAAATTTACCAATCTTTTTTAAAAAATCTGGTTCTCTTTCATTTCTCTTTCCTCTCCCCATGCCTTCTCTCTTGACAAGAATTTCAGACACCGGCATGTAAAGTTGATACTATTAAAAAAAACAGTGAACGATAACATCCGAAAATATCTAATTGTAATATAATGTTAGAAATAGAACAGGAACGAAACAAAACTCTAAACCAAGAGGTGCTTCATTGATAGCTCATTTTAACTTTCGAGGCGAGACGAGTTGGTGGGAAACTATTTATGCACAATGGACAAAAGATGCCACAGCAAGAAACGCCAGCAGATTGCAAACCCCGAGACGATAACCCTGAAATTCATCGTACGTGCGTCCCAGCTGCAAGTACAGTGTCGCTACATTACTGCCAGCTTGATATTAATCTCATCAGAATTTGCATATTATCACAAAATAAGTTTAGAATTACGTTATAGATTTTTCACCTTTTGTACAAGCTCATTACTTTTAGATAAGCAATTTGATATTATAACACGATTTGATTTTAAAAAAATTATCGGACAAAATTTGCATGATATTTAATGTATGAATGAAATAAAAGTTATGCAAATATGACATGGAATACAAGATCATTCGATTATTATACTTTATTATAATCTCTGTTCAAAATCCAAAACTCTATGTTGATTTTTATGAATTTTGCAGTAATAAATAAGTTTATCCTTATTTCACTAAAAGTCTAAACAACATGAGATTCTCCAAAATTAATCCACACTCTCGCTAAGTTAAATTATTAAGAACTCAATTGAAAGATGAATATCACTGATAATAGAACACGTTTTATAATTTTTTTATGCAACTATATTTACATCAATCAATTTATGAAGTCGCAACAATCTTTGTCCGTTGCGCTCTTGGTAGTCTCTCATTTCATGATTCGGTATGTACACGAATTCTCAAAATAATGTACAAGCAATCCAAAACAATGACGTCACCGGATTGAATTGAGAACGTTGAAAGTTGGAGAAAGGAGAAAACTAGTTTTTTTTTTTGGAAATTGTGAGTGGTGGACACTCTTGAATAACAATAAAACAAAGGTTACAAAGAAACAAGTTTTGGAGTGCCTATCCCAACTCTATCTAATATCAATAATTGGTCGCACTCGGCAGACAGAGTCTCTAGTACATGAAACCCTAACGGGAAAGATAAAGCATAATTCGACAACCAATCAGTTACCTGATTCCCTTCACGATAGCATGAAAGGAGAAAACTAGTAGCGAAAGTGCAACCAAGAAAATCACCTGGTGTACGGTGTCAAATTTTAAATATGAGGTTAAAGTTGATGGTGTTCATTGGAAAAGGAAGCAGTAGCTTCATATTTTTTTTTGGCATGTTTCATATGTTTTTTTGGCATGAGAAGACACCAATTAGTTAAAAATTGATATGGTTTTTGAAAATTATTTTTTTGTGACTTCTTGAGATAATTTCAATATGTTCTTTAGAAAATTATAAATAAAATCCTCCTTTTTTATTTTTATGCATCCCAATAATTCATTACATAAGTATTCATTAGCAATAGTTGTTCTTCTCTTCTCTTATTCCAAAAGTGTTGGGTATATAAGGATTCGTCCGAAGTTTCGAGATTCGTAGTGCAACGGTCTTGAAAACGTCCAAATAATCGTTGTATCTTGGCGACGATTGCTATAGTCCATAGTGTACTGAATATACGGGACAATCTTGTCATACGGAGAAAGTGTCAAACACTTGCTTCGACTATAATCCGATCCTAATCAAGTATACACCCTTCGAAATTGTAAAAACAATTTTTCTCGCAATTTAAAAAAAAGAATTGCAACCAACCGGGAAAACGCGGCAGCTCGTTGGAGCATGCACGCCAACAAAAACCCACTTGTCTATCTACAATGCATTTCCAAATACGTCACACCTTGATTTGTGTGTTAGCTAAATACTCTCCATGTCGCCATTTCACTTTGTGTTGATGGGAGTGAAAATATTGGATGTATAAGAAAACTTTGGATTCAATCAATAAGAACTTATATATATATATATATATATATATATATAATTGCTGTTTGAATAAAGATTGATGGCATCCGATTTTAAATTTTAGAAGTTAAAAGAAATATTAGCTTATTCATTTTGCTTATATTACAAAACAGTACTAACTAATTCCAAGATTGATTTTGTCATATGTTTTTTTTGAAGAAAATTTTATTATTAAAACCCCGAAATATGTAAAATCACAAACCCGTGAACCAATTATAGAGGCTCAAGAAGTTCACTAATTAAAACAAAGAAATCGCCTAGCACCCAAAGCAAGCACCAAGTACCAATGACCACACCAATCGTAGGTTACACCAGAGTACCAATGCTTAGAATCACGTCCTATTGTTGCGAACCCGCAGCAACATCCGACCACAACGTCCACTCCGCGGCCCGTCTAGAGAAAGTCCAAAACAAGTATGATTTGTTATATGTATAAGGGTATTATCGAATAAATTACCAACGTGGTACAACGATGACCCTCTTCAGCCCGCAGTCCACTATATATATATCCCCGACCTCTCCTCTTCCCTACTCATCCCATCCAAGTGACACTCTCTCTTCCATAGCCAAATAACTTCCACAAACCCCGCAAACAAGACAAGGGATTGAAGACAGTAACACCGTAATTGATCATCTAGAGCTCCCAAAAAATGGCCAAACAAACTTCCCCATCTTCACTACCACTTGTTCTATTGGCTATTCTCTTCGTGACACTAACATCAGTACCAATTGTAACCGGGTACGGACGCATCGTTGGCGGGAGAAAGCAAGTAACTGACGTGGAAGCCAACAAGGAGGTTCAAGAGCTCGGGAAGTTCTGCGTCAAGGAATTCAACGACCAGCTCCGCCGCCACGGCGAGAACGGAGGCGAGCTACTCTTCTCTGAGGTGGTGGAGGCTCAGGTGCAGGTGGTGGCCGGTATCAAGTACTTCCTTAACGTTAAGGCGACCACCGACGAGGGGGAAACTAGGGTTTATGACAGTGTCGTGGTGGTCAAGCCTTGGCTCGGACATGAACACTCCAAGAAGCTGCTTAAGTTTGCTCCTTCCACTAAGGTCTTAAATATGGCTCTGGTCCGGAGGAATAGTAACTAAAAGAGAATAGGTTTCTTGTCTCGTACATGAGAGGGTTAATTTTCTAGTCTTTTAGTTTTGATGTTTTAACTTTTAATATCGCTTTTGGGTTACTTTCTAATTACCTGAGTTTTCCCCATTTTGTTTTCGGGGACTGGGGATCTTTGTTGACCATGTTTATGAGTATCGTAAAGGTGCAAATTCCCTCGGCATCAATAATCAAGAAATAAATAAACCTCTTCGTAGAAATCGTATTGGATCGTCTTTAATAAAGGGTGGCAAGGAAAAAAAATAAGAAGTCACTGTTTAGTATTATCTTTTTTGAGATTATGTTTAGCGTCTAAAATTCAATAACTAAATTACCTTCGATTTTTTGTATTTATTTACCAATGTAACAAATTCAATAACCTGTCAAAGTAACGGACATGTAATCTGTACTTGGAGTTTTGTGTCATTTAAATCTGGGGAATAAAGGGCCAGCGTTGGGCCACCTTAGGCACTCACTTCTCCACGGAAGGAAATTTTTGCTCCATATTACAAGTGGAACCCAGACCCATCCCAAACCCAATAGAGCCCATTCTGCAGGTTTGGGAGGTTTGCTTGTCGAAATAAAATCTTAAGCTATAGATTCGCATTTTGTAATTGTAGCGGCAGTCAATAATATCATATCAAATTCTGGACAAACAAGTGTCAGCGCCTTGAAGCTTATCATTGATCTTCTGGGCTCTTTCAAAGATTCTAGTTTACTGTTACCTTTTGTTCTTGTTGGTTTTTTCCTCTTTTGATTTGACTTTTCCCCCTGGTTTGGATTCTTGAGACCGGTCCTTGAGTTGCATTCTTGTGAATAAAAAATCAAATCCTGGAAAAAACAAATACCAACAAAATTGTGAGTTTGACGGTCAAAATCAAACCCTACTCAGCACCACTATCCAGATAAATAATGAGAATCTCATGGGAAATTTCTTGCAGTTTGATACTTATGGTCAAGTATCTTACGACCTCAGCTAACTTTCATCGTTAGAAACGCCCTATTGATTACCTACCTATACATGAATAGTTCAACTGAATCATAATTCCAGCGCCCGCCCAAATCATGCAGAGACAAAAAATGGTACCTGTCGGAAATAGCTTTCGCTGTCATCTAAAAGAGTAAATAAGATTTGTGGGGCAGTTGCGTTGCACTACTTTAGCTTAAGGACAAACGAAAGTATTCCCATGGCCACCAGCGACCACCCTATTTTGTCAATAAACAAAGAAGATGGTACTTATGAATTGTGATTTTGAAATCTTAATTCTTGTTGCTTCGCCGACATCGCAGGAGACGTTCTCAGAAATCATATAATTATTGGTAAAAGATATCCAAAAGGGGAATCTAGAAAAAGATAATATTTTATATGTAAAATTTTATATATTTTCAATATAACTACAATCTAATTACACAGTGTAACAATATTTGTCTCTATAGAATGTCTAAATTGCAAAATATCCGTAATCGTCTAATATGATCTCATTGTCAAATTGTTATCGTGTGATATTCAAGCACGTTTTTTCTCTAGATTTACCAACGACTTTGCTTAAGATATCAATTGCAAACTCCCCGTCAAATTGGTGAAAAATCATTTTCGTAACATACAAAAAATATTTTCGTGACACATGAAAATTATTATTGGTATGTATGAAAATAATTATTACGATAAATAAAAAGCATTACCGTGATATACAAAAATCATTCTTGTGACAAACAAAAATCATTATCTTGACATAGTAAAAAGTTTTTAATCTTTGTTAGAATTTTTCATTTTTTTTCTTCCTTGTCATTACTCACCAAAATATCTACCAACTCCCTCTATTACCATCTCCGATGTTGAGATAGTTGATGAGTAGGGAGACATTCATATTTTATGTATTTTTTTGAGTCAATTTTCCTTTCTTTTTAATATTTTTGTTTGTTATGCATTGATGTAGTATTTTATACCATGCGTTGTTTGTTTTAGTGACGTCTTGTAATTTTAATTGTGTTTCTTTTGTGTTATTGCTAATAGACTTTGTAAAGTCAAGAGGGAAGTTTTGGTGCAATTATGGTCATAGCAAAGACATCGAATTGATGAAGAAGAATGGCGCGTGATCAGAATCTCAAATATGTGAGTAAGGTTGACCTTTTGCGATTCAATGCAGATATATTTTTTTATCCAAAGTTCGATGGAGGCAATAGAAGTGGCTCTGAAAAGACGACATTACTGACTACAAATTTATGTGTTTGATCTTCTTCATATTCAGAGTCTGAGAGAAGAAAAAGTTAAGTCCAATATTGTAATCTAGTTCTGTCAAGAATTCTTGACGAGTCTGCCAAATTTGAAGACATATTTTGGGCCCAATTTTTTTTTTTACTTGAATAGTGTATTTCAAGTAAAAAATGTCTTCTGACCTACCCATTCCATCCACTAACTACTCTCAGCATCATCTCTGATCCATCTACTCCTTCCACTACCATCTTCAACAGTAAGACGCTGCTCAAGGACATTGCAAAGATGACTATGGACGGACGTATATTGGTAGTTGAAGTTTGATATGTTCTAATGTTCTAGGTCAATATGAAAATTGAAAAGTAAAAAAGAAGAAAAGATAGAGGAAAGGAAGATAAGGAGAGGAGAAAGAGAAACAAAGGAAGAGATGAGAGAGAAAAAAATATCTAATTAAATATCTAATAGGTCTCTGTCCTTTGTAAATATAATACAATTTTGATGGTCCAAAAAAGAGACAACCTCTTTAAGTGACAACCTCTTTAAGTCTTCGCTGAATCCACTTTCATTGCGGAGTTTCCGCATAATTTTCATTTTTAATACACACAACTTTAAGTTTTGTCATTCTGGCGTAGCATTCGTGCTCTCGATGTAGGAGCGGCGAAATGTCACCGACCATTCATTTTGGATGTCATATAACAATATCGTACTCCATGGAAATATCTTGCCATTTTACAGTCATGTCGTAAATATTTGGAATTGTTAAAAGAGTATTTGAGTTTAAACTGTACATTAAACACTCTTAATAAAAGCAAATATGAACCGATAACAACACCAATATGTGCAGGCTAGGACAATTTATTAGAGAAAATGTAATAATTTAACAATCACATAATCATAACACTTAATCGTTGAAACACAGCAGAACTCGTAATTCTTTTCGAAGAGTTACCCATGATCGATGAACTAATCCTAATAAAACATTAATCTCGTTAAAAATCGGCCATAATTTAGATTGTTGGTTCTAACTCACCTGCATAAGTTGAATAATTAGTAATCGTCAATCGACTATACAACGGTGAATCAAATTATGAACGTTCACACACTATCTGTCACACTAGAGGAACTGGCCATGATCCAAGTACTTACCTTAGGACGACAAAGAAAATAGGGTAAATTACTCTCACGTCCCTGTCTTTTGATCGAATTTGTGGTAGAGTCCCTGGTTTATCAGAATTAGATTTAAGGTCCTTACTCTATAATGAACTATTGATATGAGGTCATTCGCTGATGTCATTAATTTTTTTTATTTTTTTGTCATAAAATTGACCAAAATACCCTTATACAATAAAATAAGAAAAATCATCTTCTCTCCCTAATCATCTTTTTCTCCATCTTCTTCATCTTCAACCTTGAACACCAAACACATTATATCCAAAAAATTTAAAAAATACTCGAGAGATCCGAAGAAAACTCAAATCTGAGATTACAAGAAAATTATCGATTATAAAAAAAATCCCAGATTACAAATCTCTTAAACCAATCTAACAGATTACAAGAAAATCGATTACAAGAAAATCCCAGATTACAAATACCCGTAACCAATCGTCAGTTACCCACTTCGTCAACTTCATCTGCAAATGGATATTCCTTTGCCCATCCACTCCCTCGCTGCCCTCTGCCTCTTCCTCCTCATCTTCGAACCCGAGGACCCCACCCCATCCCTGCCGTCGTTCTTCCTCACAACCAAATAACCTGACTACCCTCGCCCTAACCCTCAAACAAAGAAAACTTGATTCTCGACAATTTCTAAAGCAATCGAGCCGAATATTCGCTGGATCTGAGGGTGAGAGAAGGTGTACCCTTGAAGTTCCTTGCAGCAACGGGGACCAGTGCGAACGGAGTTGATTCTTGAAGTTCACTGTAGTGGCTTGGCGGATTACGTCTCTGGCATTCTCAAGGGCGACGAGGTTGAGGATGGGAGGGTGGAGTTCGGCTGCCCCGAGAGCTTGGCGAGCTTGGCTTCGATAGCTCGGCGCGCCTCCGGGGAGAGCAACAACTTTTTGAGGAAGCATTGGGAGAGAAGCTTGGCTTCGGTGGCTCCGTGAGGGTGAAGACAATGTCGTCTAGGGTTTAGAGCAAATCGGAGGTTTAATAGAGGACCAATTGGCTGAGAAATAGTCGAAAAATTAAGGTTGTTCTGGGACTGGGCTTGTTGGGTTTTATTGATTTCTCGAAGATGAGTTCATGACTCTTGTTAGGTTTTGTTAATTTTTGATCTGTCACTAGCTTTGAATGGATCTCCTGGGTTTTTGTTATGCAATAAATTAAGAAGATACATACGTGAAAGGAAGAAGGGGTGGGGGTGGATTAATGTTGGCTGATTGATGTTCGTTGGGAAATTGAAAATGGTTGTGTTCGTTCATTGCTTTTTTTTATTTTTTTCTGGGTTAATGTTCTTGTTGTTAGTGTTGAAGGATGAAGATGGTAATTTTTTTGTATTAAGGGTATAATAGTCATTTTAGTGATAAAAAAATTGATGACATCATCCTTAGTCATTTTAGGGACCCAAGACCAATATTCATTCAAAAAATAAGGACCTTATATATAATTCAAATTATCAAGGGACCCTACTGCAAATTTGACCAAAAGACAGGGACCTGAGAGTAATTTACCCAAGAAAATATCGTACTTACCCAAAAAATGTCGAAAATAGAACTAGTGACTAATGTGAGGTTATTGCAAGATAGTTGTATTGGAAGGTGCACCTAGATCGCCTCCTTTTTACGTGGATGTAGTGGGTGTTTGGTTTGGTCGTTAGAGATTAGTGGTTGGCTGATAGATATCTTTATCAACCAATTTTTTGGTGTTTGGTGAATTAAAAAAAAACAGACGTTGCAACCCAAACTCCAATTTTTCTAACAGCTAGAGTTTATAGTTGTTACATTTAACTAATGGTTGTTAGAATATCAAATTACTAAATAGCCCTCGATTCAGATATTTCCTAAATATTAAATTAAGTGAGACATTTTTTTTAATTGGTGAAAATATAAAGATAAATACTAAATATTACTATATTAAATATTAAATTAAGAGAGACACTTTTTTATTGGAAAAAAAATATAGAAATGAATACTAAATATTACTATATTAAATATTAAATTAAGATAGATACTTTTTAATTGGCGGGAGTATAAAGATAAAATAATATGTACTATATTAAATATTACATTAAGAGAGACTTTTTAATTGGCGAAAGCATAAAGATAAATAATTTGTATTATATTAAATATTAAAGGATAATGGTTATTAGTTAATTATCCTTATAAGTAATTTTATAAATCAACAACAACAATCAATGATAATTTATCAAACACTTTCAAAAATCGAATATCAGTTATCAATGAGTACTATCAGCCAACAGCTAATCAACTGATAGCTAACAGCTAACAACTAAATTTTATGAGGCGTACCAAACAGACTCGTAATGTTTGATGGAAATATTGGTTTGGCGCTGGTAAAAAAAATTATCAAAGTGCTAAAAGATTATATCATTTTATTGGTTAAAATTTTATAAATGTAGATGATATTTTTAAATAAAAAGTTATAAATATTCCAGAAATGAGCAGAAGCATACTTATATTCTCAATTTTTTTAAGTATATTTTATTATAACTGATAATTAGGACATACTTAGTATAGTATTTTTTTTTTCTACCATGATCATTGAGGTTGTGATCACATGTCAAATATCTTATAAAATTTATGTCTCTACTCATATGCAAATTAATTTTTTTTAAGAAATCATTGATCCTAATTATTCTTGGGGTCAATCACATTTAATATTGAATTTATCTAAATATATGTGCTAGAAAATTAGGTATATTTTATTGACACTAATAGTCTAATTCAAACTATTAAAATTTTAAACAATATATATCAGTGTATGCCAAAAATAATAAATTTTAAAAAAATATGAAGTCAAATTGGTAACGGGTCGACTCCATTCGTACTTATGCCATGTGCGACAATCACATTGATGCTTAAAATAATAATAATAATAATTATTATTATTATTATTATAATTATTATTATTATTAAGAGGGTTCTGAGACTATTAGTCAGCCATGTTACTTATTTTTAAATGTTTTAAATTTTCAAAAATGCTAAAACTTTGGACTAGGTTGTGTGAATAAGTTATTTATACTTTTCATTGATCCTAATTCTTCTCCGGGTCAAGCACATTTAATATTGAATTTTTCTAAATATATGTGCTGAAAAATTAGGTGCATCTTATTGAAACTAATAATCTAATTCAAACTATTAAAATTTTCAAATAGTATATATTAGTGTATGACAAAAAAAAATTTAAAAAATTATGAAGTCGAATTGGTAACGGGTCGGCTCCGCTCGTACTTATACCATGTGCGACAATGACAATGATAATTAAAATAGTTATAATTATAATTAAGAGGGTTCTGGGGTGACTATTAGTCACCCATGTTACTTACTTTTAAATGTTTTAAATTTTCAAAAATGCTAAAACTTTGGACTAGGTTGTGCGAATAAGTTATTTATACTTTGCTTAATTTTTTGAAACCTATGTGCAGAGCTCAAAATGTACGTGAAGTAAGAAAAAATTAACTCATTTGGACAATTGAACACCAACTTAAATATAGCTGTAAAAGGTTTCCATAAAAATTAATGAAATTTAGATATAGTCTCGTGCGAAAGCCCTGGAAGGACAGCGTCAAATCACAGGAAAGAAATTATATATCCCACATGCCCCGGTTGGTGACTCCCAAAAAGGAAAACGACAATGAGATATACATTTCTCTTCTTTGTTCAATGGCTTGGAGCCATCCAATCATGGTTAATTTTCTTGTTCCATAACCATTTACTGGTACCTACCTATTCATAGTAAGTGTAAATATATACAGATAATGTTTTCACAAATTTAGAAAGTGAACCATAGAAAAATTATTATAGATTAAAAGAACTGATGACTAAATATTCCTATTCATATCTAGTATAAATTTATTGTAAAATTTCCGGAATTCACTATTGGACTAGAAGACAAGGATCCTTTATGGTTGCTTTCGTTTTTTTCTTACCTTTTGTCATACCTTTTTCCCGTTTGCAATTACCACGAGACTATCCCGGTTTGTTTTGTACCGCAGTAAGTTTTTTTTTTTCGTTTGGGATCGACATAGTAACTTGATTGATAGAATTCATCTAGCCGCTGCTTGAGCAGTAGACACGATCATGATGAGGATCACCAACCCTTTTTTTGTGAGAACAACAGCAATTTAATGATGAGGTGAGGTAATGGAATGTTACAATTCAATCTCTAATTAGCTCATTATGTTTACATCAAGTGTATAGTTACGTGTGCGTGGGCATTTCCCAAACGTATTCGTGAATACACATAGCATATGCTTGTATGCATATTTGTATGCATGTCTGTAGGAAGTACATATATATATATATATATATATATATATATATATAGTACTAATATCATGTATATGCATATCTCATTTTGTTAGGTAAACATGCACATTATTGTCAGAAGAATTCTGGGGTAACTTCGTAATATGTTAGATGATTTGACAAAAATATAAGATTCAAATTTTAGTTATAGTGTCAAAATCTAAGATTCAAAGAATATATAAGTAATGTAGGATAATCAGAGTCCCATTTCTGTTCATAATAACACACTATTGTTAAATATTTTGAAGTAAATTTGTAATTAAAAAAAAGCTCTAACTACAATATAAATCTGAATTAATAAATATATGGATAAGATTTAGAAAAAGATTAAATTAAATTTTACACAATGATAATATCAAAAATATTTTGGAATTCCTAAATATTTGCCAGATTTTGTTTTTTTCTGCCAAAAAAAAAAGTTATGTGGTGCCAAACAATTTATAAGCTTATACAACCCTAAACTGGTTCAGACCTTTGGGTGAATAATAAACTCTTGTAAACATAGTACTAAAAAAGTATATGCAATATTTTCAAAATCAAAGATCGATTTCTAACCATAAAATGTTAAAGAATATTTCAATTTCCTCATGCAAATCCCATTTTTCCTGTAAAACTTTTCTTGTTTAAAATAACATACCTTGTTCCGTCTCCCAAGACGAAAATATTTTCTTCATCGAATTCGTAACAATTGGTAATTAATTGTAAGACTTTTAATACCCAGGTAAGTGGCTCACAAGCGTATTGGACTACTAACTTGATTGGAGTTTTAGTACCATGATAGATCATAAGTAGTAAAAGTTCAATAAATCAAATAATTAATTTTTATGACACTATGTTTAACATGTTCATATTCTCTTCAAGTTTTTAGGACAACGAGTTTAAAAAAATTAACAGGAGTTGATAAAATTTTAACAGAAAAGTCGGGACAACCCTAGTGAGGTAATCTCACGTCGACAATAATGTCCCGCAACAGAGGGAAGCTAAAGACATGACTTAGTCCACATTTTCTGTCACTCAAACAAAAGCCTACTCTCTTACCCATGATACTTGCCCCTGTAATGTGATGGGATCTTTCACCTTCTTCTCCTTCTAAACCCTCTTTCTCCATTGGCTCTCTTTAATACCCTTAGCATGTAAAATAGCATACCAACCACCATTCAACTAGATGTCGGACGACAGAGGAAAGGGCATAGCTGAAGGGAGCAGCGATCACTATCTCCAACAAGCAGCAAACTCGCCGAGCCGGTACGAGTCACAGAAGAGGAGGGACTGGAACACCTTCGGGCAGTACCTGAGGAACCAGAGGCCACCGATCCCGATCTCCCACTGCAACTACAACCATGTCATAGATTTTCTCAGGTACATCGACCAGTTCGGGAAGACTAAGGTTCACCTCCAGAGTTGTGTGTTTTTTGGGAACCCTGAGCCCCCTGCTCCTTGTACTTGTCCTCTAAGGCAAGCTTGGGGCAGCCTCGACTCGCTGATCGGCCGGCTGAGAGCTGCCTACGAGGAGCATGGAGGCTCGTCGGAGACAAACCCGTTTGGCAATGCCGCGATTCGGGTTTATCTCAGGGAGGTTAAGGAGTATCAAGCGATAGCGAGAGGTGTCCCCCATAAAAAGAAGAAGAGGAAGCCTGGTGATGACAAGGGGAGTGATGAGTCAACCTCCTAGCTTCATTTCCCTTGGACCAATCTGAGGTAATATTAATTTTCTCCTTAATTATTAATTGCTCTTGGGAACCAATAATAACAAGAAATCTAACACGTAGATCCGTTTGTGATACTATAGATCTCTTATTCTAATTTATATACAACGGCCGTCTGGGTTTTCTAAAATGTAACTATTCAAGCCAGATCTTAAGGTGAGAGCGAGGAGCAAATTTAGACTACAGGTCAATAAATTCTTGGAGCAGATTGATTTCGGAATATTTTTTTTTCTTACGCTTCTGGAAACCCTAAATCTACTATTTTTGGAGAACCTACCTTCAACCAGATAAAACCTTTGCCAAATTAGTCCACAAAATTCTCTCTATTCTCTCTGTCTTCCTCCTCTTTATAGAAAGATTCCCCTACCCTTGAAGGACAAAAGATAAATGCCGGAAGATGTATTTGATATCATCAGCTTTTACATATATGTTAGAAATCTATGTCCAAGCATATAATTTGAGATTTGTTCCATTCTTCACCATGACAAATAATTTAAAAATTAATTGATTTGATTCTTCCATTAGTTGAAAAGGCAGGAAAAAAGATGCAACTGGCATATGAAGAGCTTAATTTGTAATTTTCTGAAATCTCTATTATTCATAGTCCAATAGTATAGAATCTTATTTAGCAGTGACTTTATACCAAAATATTAATTATATGTTTATATTCATAAAATTTAAACTCAATAAGTTAACTCAAATTTTTACCAGAACCAACTCTCATTTTTTAGCTTAATATGTACGTACATTCAGATCAGATTATTGGCAGATGTATAGCCCGAAGCGATCGTGTGTCGGTCTTGGTCTGGCCCCCCTTTAAAATGCTCCTGCAAAAGCCATCTAATGAACCTAGCTAGAAACTAAAGCAGAAAGTTGAGATATCTAGCTCCCGCTGCCTAAAAAGAAGCTATCGTCGTATAAAACAGTGTCTAAATGACCGATGAATTAATTTATATCATATTGACATATCTGTACGATTGAGTACGTAAATTACATAGCAAGAGGTTGGTTCTACTTGATCAAATATATCAAAGTTGAGTTTAAGAAAACATTTATATTAACATTTGGTAGAGAAAAAGACAGTTTTGCCATTCCGTTCTTATCACGTCGTACCTCTTTATACTTGGCCATTAGGCCTAATGCCCTTTCAAGTTTCAACTGTGACATTTGCAACAACTATACAATACTGGAGTTCTTGTTCGTTGTAAATGCTTTATGTTTAAGATTTAGCATATCGTTAGTAGTCTAGCTAGACTTCCCACTCTTGGGGGGTTTAAGGAGATAGAATATCAGCCTAATATTTATATTTAAAATAAAATCTTAAAATAATGAGTAGTTAAATATGTCATTATTATTGAACTAACTAATGTAAAATTTTCAACAAGTTTAAACTTTGTATGGATTATGACTTTACTAACATGCGATAAATTAGGGATTTATAACTACAATAATAGAACGAAGCCAACTCATCCTCGTACTATATTAGAATCTCTATGTTCAAAAAAAAATTAAGATAATGAGTATGTGACTTTTTCATACTTATAAATAAATAATTCCATCACTCTTTTACTAAACAACGTGAAATTTTCAAGTCGGCATTAGTTTTGCTAAGATGTATGATATCCTTTTTTGTACACATCCAACCAATCAAATCTATTTGTATAAACTAGGGAAGTTCACTATTTGATTTTCTGTGTAAAAACTTTCTATAGCAAATGGTCGGAATTATATTTGCAGCTGATTGTTTTTGCAGCTGTTTTGTGGAGCTCCTAGCTTTTCCGGAACTATGTATTCTCCAGGGGCAATCTTTTGATTGGCAGCTGCTCCCTCGTTTATTTTTGGCGTTTCATTTCGGTGACCGAAGCCTTCAGCTTGCTCTACTTTATATTCATTTTGGTGTAATCTTGTTAGTTTAAGGATGCTTTTCTAGACTCGATAGTCTATGGCTTATGCATTTTTTTTTCACCATGTTTAATCCTTTCACTATCTCCAAAATCTCTTATAAAACAAACTTTATGTAGAAAATTGAAGAACAACATTCTAATATGATATGTTGTTCGTCTATTATCATAACGTGACCTCTTATTTCACTGCACATGAGAAAAATAAACTTCTTGCAAATTCACACCAAGCGAATATCATTTATGAAACTTTGTCGAGAATCTTACATTGATAGTGATGTGTTCACGGGTCATACATAACTAAATTTATTTCGTTGGACAGTAGATTCTAAAACTTGTGAAAGGCTTACATGAAGAATAAATTTTGAATCATCTTAGTCTTTTTTCTTTCTTTTCTTTTTAGATTCATGCATGTTACCCTCCCCCGAAAGCTCCAATACTGTGCCCCATTTTTGAGTCTTAGTATGTGGTTAGATTCCACATTCTAAAGAATATATTTTTACCTGTTGATCCTTCTATAGAGGTCACACTATAATTATTTGATAAACTAACTTGGATATATTTTCATTCTCTCTCTCTTCTAGGTGATCTCTTCTCTCCCATTTTCAATGGAGCTTTCTTTTTTTTCCCAGGATCTTTGGTTTAGGTTTCTTCACCTCATGAAGGCACCTGCCGCATCAGTCCTCTTGTCATATGCCCTTTATTTTCCTCCTTCCTTGTCCATGTTTAATGCCCTACCAGCTTCCCCGTTTATCATTCATCATATCTTCTCCCCTCACACTCCACAACTTCGTCCCCTTCTCTTCCTCTTCATATTCGCTAGCTTCGATCTCCTCCCCCGCCACCCTTCTTTCTTCAGACGCTTCGTCTTGGCTCAGGTTTCCTAAACTTGCAGGCCATCACAAGACGTCTTTCCCGGGAAAAAACGTCTGGCCCACCCTTTTCCGTTTAATTCCTAATGTTTTTACTTGCTCTTCTAGATTCTGGTTTGTTAGTCCAATGATGTTTATTTGCTTCTATTGTTTCTTAGGTTTGGTGGTTTGCCTGGTCTATGTAATTTATCTGCTTCTACTACTTTTTTTCCTTGCTTTTTTACACATTTGGCTTAATAGTACAAAGTATGTGCATTAAATGAAGAAAGTTCAGAATTTCATTCCTAATAGATACTCTTTGTAAATTTACCTTCAAAAAATTGTCGGTGCTTCCATTCTCTTCACAGCTTTCTTTTTGCTTTAGCCTTTAGGAGTGTTTGAAGCCAACACTTAGGTTCACGCCCATGCTTGGGGATCCCTTTGAATGCCACGTGGAAACTAGCTACATAAAGCTCCATTGGTTTTTTTTTTTTTTTAAAAAAGGTATTGGCTAGTGAAATATCCTTTGGCCAGGAGCAAGTATTGCTAAAGGGTCATAAGCCAATTTCCTCTGGACAAAAGCTTCCCATTTTGGACCAAAGTGGGTTTTCCATTCATCTTCGGTAGAGTAGTGGGGCAGATATTGTTTCACCCCGAGCCTAGCACTTTCACAAAACTCTAGAATTCTTTTGTTCTGAGTTAAGATATGTTCTAAGCCGTCCATTCCTGTAGAGGAGGGCACTGCAGATGAAAGGAATGCCACTAAGTAAAAGGTATCTTCATCGGGAATAATGACGGAAGTTCTGTTGTCCCACTTTGATCTATTAACCGGGTAGAGGAGGATGGGGCCATTGCTGGTAGATGTGAGGATGTTGCCAAAGACTCCTTGTGCAAAATCGTGGATTTTGCTTTTGGGCACAATAAGATTCAACCATGGATGCGGAACTTCCCACATGCCTTTAGATCGCAATTTGAGCTCTGACATGTGAACCCTATCCATTGGTTGACTCAACTATTTGCCAACTCTTCAATTTTGGATTCAATTAGTACCTCAACATATTGTCTCGAAGTATTAATTTCTGTAAAATACTTTTTACAAACGAAAATTGAATTACCACATCTGAAACATTCAAATTAATCGTGAATTGAACAACTCGAGAACTTTTGCCAGTGTTTCTTTATCTCATAATTTTAAATATAAAATTTCAATAATTCAGAGTATTTCAAGTATTTTTATCCGTACAAAAATTACCTCCCTTTCTAATATCTTCGTCGGAGCACATTTCTCTCTTTTGTGAGAAAGGAAGCGCAGCAGGCTGCTCCCAAAGCCCAATCTGGAGGCCCGTCCAAGGCAAGCTGTAAACATCGATCCTAATCGCACTGATTAATTCGTTTTGAGTTTGGCAGGCAGAATTTTAAATTTTAAATGGTTACAAATTTAGTCCTACCAAATTTTAACATATTGCTAATTTTTAAAAATTTAAACTCTGAGATCTTCGATTATATTAACAACAATTCTAGTGACAAGCTAATAGTATAATACAATAAACGTGGACAATATTGCAGTAAATAATAAATTACTTGCACGGATATTGACTGATCATCTCAGGTGCCGTTTGGTCAATGAATTATATTGAGGAAAACGTACACATAAAGCTAATAATGTAATATAATACAATTTCAAATCGCAATTGGAAGAAAGATGGAATAAGTGGGACTAGAAAGCTACTGGACATGGCCCCCATGGCCACGGCAAATCTTTTTGATATATCACTATGATGTGAGAGATCCATTTCCTCTCAACCTTAGCTAGCCTTCATGTCAGACGAAAGAGGAAAGGAGATCGCAGATGGACCATCGGAGGATCATCAACAGCAGCATCCCGGGACCCCGAGCCGCTACGAGTCTCAGAAGAGGAGGGACTGGAACACCTTTGGACAATACCTGAGGAACCAGAGACCGCAAGTTGCACTGTCTCAGTGTAACTACGGTCATGTGCTGGATTTTCTCAGGTACCTCGACCAGTTCGGGAAGACTAAGGTTCACATGCAAGGGTGTCTGTTTTACGGGCAACCGGAGCCTCCGGCTCCTTGCACTTGCCCGCTAAAGCAAGCGTGGGGGAGCCTGGATGCGCTCATCGGAAGGCTTCGAGCTGCGTACGAGGAGAACGGAGGGGCTCCGGAGACCAACCCTTTCGCGAGTGCGGCCATTAGGGTGTACCTGAAGGAAGTCAAGGACAGCCAGAGTAAGGCAAGAGGGATCCACTATAAGAAGAAGAAGAAGAAGTCCAAGGGAATCGATGGATCCACCTCCCACCTAGTCGATTGACGACGACCCTCCTGTCCTCTTCCTTATTCATCGGTAATTAAGTAGTTTATTGTCAATTTATTTATGAGAAAAAAATCTAAAATGATGTCTCAACAAGTTTGACTTAATATATAGTTAATGGTTGATGTCATTTTTTCCAAAAAAAAAAATGAAAGCTACAAAGTTCATTTTCTCTCTCATTTTATTGAAAATTAATAGTTCATGTTTGTTGTACAAATTATTATAAGGTTACTCGAAATTGAGTTCTGGACCAGAATTTGTGACATAATGAGTAAAAACATCTACTTTAGAAGAAATAACAACTTAGGAGACATCCTAGCTAAACGTCAAATGTTATACATTATTAGTATTTCTCTTATCACGACGACAAACCGTATCATTTAATTATTAGATCCGATCCCGAGTTGAGGAGCTTGTTCTGATTCTTGTATTTCCAAGGATCCAATGAAATAACAATTTATAAATCTTTTCTATAGCTCAGTTTTAGATGAACAGTTTTTTTATAGGTACACGGTAACTTTTGCATTGTTAAATGTGGCAAGGGTGTAATCAATTACCTTAATAACAGACTGCTACCTCCTAATTTTAGATTTTCATTCCATGTACTAAACCAACTAAGAAAATCTTAGGCTATGTATATCAACAATTTATATAATTTAGGTCACAAAATAAATAATTAATTTTTTATCATGTCTACCTAATCTAACCCAATAACATATTCTCTTACGTACAACATCAGCAACTCAGGTTACATAATAAACTATTAATTTTTTATCCACATATTAACCTCTATCATTATTTTTTATAGTAAAATTATATAATTTGAAATTAAAAAAAATATAAGATAATAAAAAATAACAAATATGACAGTTGATAATGAAAATTATGAAAATTAAAGATAAAATTAGGAAATAAAAAATTATAAATACAAATAGAAAAAATATTATAGATGGTAGATTGCGTGTGAAAATATGTTGAAAATAAAATTTAATTAATCAGAATTTTCATATTTTTTATTTTATCATAGATAAAGTGAATTTAGATAACCAAAAAAATATTATCTAAAAAAATTTATTTAAACAAATAATAATATATCAAGTATAATTAAATAGATAATTAAGTTAAAAAATGGACTCCATCACCCAAGCACGGTCACCGAGCCTGTCAGACTCATGGCTCTAGTTCATGACATTTCCTAAAAGAGATTCATTGGTTTTTTTTTAATTGATAAAAAATGTCAGCGGCTTGATAAACAGGCCACTGATGTCTGTAGCCTTATAAGCATTCGATAACTTTGACTCTTTTTAGTGGGTAATATTTCCGACTTTGGTCTTCGATGCAATGTTTGACTGGGTTAAGCTAGCCTTGAGTTCTGACCCCAAGAAAGAAGCATTGCGATAAATATCCTGCGCGATTTAAATCACTGCAATTCCCTAAAAAAAATAAGCAAATTTTTGCACGAGCTATCTGACATTCGAATATTAAAACATATATAAACATACACCAGATGGTAAGATTTAATATATAACTTGGCAGTTGACTTGAATGCAATCCGGCGATCTTATATGTACATGTAAATTTTTAGAACGCGCCTTTCGATCCAATGTTATAGTTTTCCTGAGTATCTGAACGTCTTAATTGTCAAACCTTTCCAAACAATTATTTACTAATGCATATTATAACATTAAAATGATCCAAGTGCTTATGATTAATTAATTGTTTATACTAAACTTTATTATCTTTTTCTCGACCATTGTTTTCAGTGACGATCCCACAATATTCTGAATCTCGGAGGTTGTGGTCTATGGGGGCGAGCTAGATATTAAATGAAATTGTTAAATATCAGGGTTTTCAATTATTTATAAAGACACCAGCCACTCTACCATTGACCCACCATTTGCTTTCCTATACTGCAAAAAACTATTGCAACGCCATTTTCCCAATATAAAATCTTAATTATTGTACCACCCTAGATTGCATGTTGTCGCGTATGAGATTTTGTGGGACAGCTTGGTTATTCCATTTATTCAATTATTATTTTATGATTCTGTTTTCATTTATTTAAACTTTGTGGTGCTCTCAACTTTTGAGATTTTTACTCCATCCACCAATAAAGTAGAAAAAAGAGGATTCGAGGTTTAGCTGCAATTATGATCATAATCTCTCGCACTTAGCTTCTGTTAATAGTGAGATTGCTTCTCCATCCCCGTATAAGTCATGGGAAAAATGAAAATTTAATTCTTAAAATCTTAAGATTTTAAGATTTAAAATGAATAAAGAAAAATATATCATGACTTAAGTTTTTAAGATTTAAGGCAATATTGTAGCTATAAATATTGAAATCGTAAAATTTGTGATTTGAAGCGATAAACTTTTTTAGTTTTGGAGTTTACGTTTCCTAATTAAATATATTTTTGTGTTAAGAGTGGCTATTATATAAGTGATATACTTCATCTACTCGAGCCACCACCACCTTTTCCTCCTCTCCTTGGACCCTTACTCCATTAGGCATGTAACATGTTTCCCTCCGCCGACTCTTTTAAAATAGTGGGGAACCCACTTTGATGTTCCGATCAATCATCTTCTATAAGGTCATCCTCCTCGGTTTTTCTGTAATCTCCTGACTGAGCCCGTTCTACGTTTCTACATTTTTATGGATGGTTAATAAAAGTTGCTCCAAAGAAAGAGGAAGCACTACGATTTACGAGCGTCTGTTCTTTAAAGTATGTACTCCGTCGTCGAGCAAGATAAAGGAAAATTGGAGCTTTTATATGTATATTCAATGATCACAAAATCAAAATACATTTCCGACTCAAGCCGAGAACACATTTTACACCTCTACCATGTTTTCTGTACAGAAGGGGAATGGGGGAATGGGTTGTACTAGCTTAATGAGTACTCGCAATCAACAAGACGAGAAAGTATCTCTTCACAGCTCGGCCGCTCGTGCGGTTCTGCCCAACAATCTGCAATCGGAAAGTAATAGAATGAGAGCCTGATCATTGCCAAAACGATATTCAGATTGCAGCGAGATCGGCGAGTTATAGTAGGACGAAGAACCTGATATCAGCCTGCCAAGTGGTCCTTCTGGGATTTCCAGCCGAGATCCCTCGTTGGCAACAGCATACACGACCTGTAACATGTGAAACCGGAATCACACTACCGTCTTGTTTGCGGAAAAGAGAACGCAGTGGCCCCTAGAGCTTACCCTTTCTGGTGGAACACCATCCCATGGTCTGTTTAAAGTGCAAAGTTCCCACATTATCACCCCTAAGCTGAAAATGTCACATTTTACCGAGAAGGGCTCCTTACGAATAAGTTCTGGAGCCATCCATTCCGGTGTGCCTGCAGATGAGTCGTCTCTCATTGGTGTTTCCGTCATCATTCTAGAGAGCCCGAAATCGCAAATCTTAACAGTCCAATGCTTATTGACAAGGCAATTTGCACTTTTAAGGTCACGGTGAACTATCTTCATTCGATGAATGCACATCAACCCCCTTATTTACAAGAGAAATTATCAGTCACAAGAGAACCATCAACCTAAAATAACGCAAATAAAATACAGAGGTGCCACAGTAGCGCAGAGTGATCCTCAAGTTAAACAACTTATCATCCACAAGAAAATAATCCATTGCTACAAATAGATAGACGAATTGATGCGTGTATTCATATATCATAAGCGAACAGTGAATCTAACTGTATCATTATCTACTTCTGAAAGAAACTGTATCAATTTCTGCAAGGTGACAAAGAATATGGACAGCTTTCACCAACGATAGCATGAAGGTACTATAAGTACGAAGAAGTAGCTACCACGGGCATACCCAACTTCGGCAAAACAGATCAGATGGCGTAACATTTTGCCCTATTTACTACAAACAACTTCCCCTCTATTTCTCTCCAACCTTCTTCTGAACCAATGTAAAAGAGAAGCTTCTAGCTCAGAAATGCTATGAGTGTTAACGGATAATTAACTTGCAGTCTCTCAAGCAACATAGAGAAGAGGGGAACTAAAACAAAGTTGATGGCAGAACACATCCCGTGAAATAGAAGAAAAGAAGCTTTAAGAAACACGACAGCCACTACGCACCTGCATATGTCGCGCAACATCTTTAACCTCTTACGCCAAGTAAGTCTCTTTTTCTGACCACTTAGATGGATCAAGAAATACAGAGAGCCCATCTCCATGTATTCAGTGATCATTGATAATCGCGGAGGCTTCGTGCAAGCGCCCAAAAATAAGATAACTGCGGGAAGCAGGATGTTAATAACATGAAAAGAGCACCAAACTAAGTTGACACAATGAACAATGACCAGACAAAATTCACAAACAGACTCCAGGATATGAGGCCTCTATACAGGCGGCCAACAGCACAAGCGATTCAGAGAAATACACACTTCCCTCTCTCTTAAACGAGATGGCATATAACAAACTTGCCGATCTTGTAGTTACAAAGCTTATTAGGTTGTGTTGAGAATAAATGTGAAATTAAAGAAGATCAAAGCTTGAAAAGGACAGAGGACGACGTACCATTTGGATGTCGAAGACGGCTGAAAAATGAAGAAGGAAAATTCAAGAAAAGAACACAATAAAGGAAGTCAGAATCAGATACCAACAAATAAGTTCCAATGATAACCAAGAAATATATAGAAGGACAAACCTGAGGATGGATATCTCATTGCAGAAGTCTTCCATATTTTCAGCAGTAAGATCTTGCTCCAAGAAAACCTTGATTGCTACTTCTGTCCCATTCCATAAGCCACGAAATACTTCTCCGAAAAACCCTATGAGAAACATATATCAAGTTTTTATTTTCTATCTGACATGGTTTATCCAGACCATAGTTAGAGCACCTTATTTAGCTCTTTGAAGGATAATAGTCCCTCATTCTTGGAATCTAAAATCTATAATATCTTACGATAATGTAAAAGCAGGCTCCTCAGCTTCACCACAGAAAAGTTTAAGCATCATCTAAACAAAATGAAACCAAGTAAGATAATTCTTACCAATTCCAACACGTGTTCCAACAGTTAACTCAGAGAAATCAATATGCCACTCTTGGAAGGGTAACAGGGATTTGTCGTGGAACATTGGAGAGTCTAGAATTTTATTCCACGTCGAGACCAACTCAATGTTTGCTCCGTAGCCTGACTGTCCACCTCTTTCAGAAATTTGATTTCTGTATTGATGGGGAGATGATGGCAATGAAATTGCCTTCTGAGAATTTATATGGTCAGATTGCAGTGTGTACAAGGCAGACCTTCCACCAGCTACCTGAAACAACACAGGCAACCAATATAAGTAAGATATTTCACCTTGAATGGAAAATTATTAAATGAGAACGCCAGTCATTTCAAAAAAAATGAGCCAAAACAACTAAAAAGAAATCATACAACAGTTCAAACGAAGGGTAACATTACAGATAGGCGCAGATATAACAGGTAGCCGTACACAAATCCAAACATGACAAAGATAGGTAAGTAGTAAGTGTCGGAACCTGACAATACAAAGAAGTTCTAGTGAGTATGAGCAAGAGCAGCTTACATTCTGAGGATCTGAATCATTGTTCTTGCCATCTAGCATGTTTGGAAATGATCTGTCAGCGCCAGTTTCCTTTAAAAGACGATTTTGCTTCAATGTCTCATTCATTAAACGCACAGCTCTGCAACAACAAACATGTTGCAACTGAATATTAAACAAAACCACAACCTAACCACTCTCAATGGAAGTACACATGTTTAACTGGTCGAGTCTAACAATGTAAGAGCAGCATTGATAATGGCCAGATTTGATAGTAAAAGCAATATGCATACGAAATTACAAATCTTCTGAATTAATGATGACTTTTTATCAGAAGACCAGATCTACATAAATTGAACCAGAAAGTTTTGCAAAGAGAGAAGAAAGACCAACCTCACTATGTCATCTCCAATCTCAGGAGTCATGCTAATGCTTCTTCTTCTAATTCTACGCGCATCTGACATTGAAGAACCCTCTGACCTGCTTAGACAAGTTAAGACACATAAAATGTATTGCAATTTGCCAGCGGTTTCATTTCAAAGTTATAGATCTGAAAAACAAAGTTCAGATGATCTTCCTAAAAAATATCTTGAACGGCATCTAAGCTTGGATTGGGGTACGTTTTTCAGTACGATGCAAGCATGAATGTCATGAGAAAAAAAGGAGTTAACGATAGACCAGATAGACAGAGAAAAAATGTCATACCAAATAACTATGTTGAATTGTGTTTCAATAATGAATCGTATTACAGGATATCTAATCCTAAAGCAAACTTAATCTGTGAAGATATGCTTGTAGAAAAATGAAACATTAGAAAGCCAAGTTTCTAGAGATCATAGAACTGTAGCAACAATCAATGATTTTAATTGAATATTAGTTTATATAGATTAGTTGTGGAAGCATCCTCGGGGTAGATTTTCAAAGTGAAGATATGCTTTTCTGATCAAATGATTAGAAAACGAAGTTCCTCCAAAAACATAGTTAAGCACACCAAAATGCTAAAGAGCTTGAGCATTGCTTCAAGGTATGGGAAACATGAAAATCTGAACTGAATGACGGCGTGAAAAATGCATGGACACGAGTTCCCCCTTTCATTAAATCAATGCATATAATGAATTCGAAACGCAAACTATTTTAAGTACATTCATTGAAAGCAACAAGCAAACTGAAACAACTATGCATATCGTGAAACTAGACTTAGACAATATTAGGCACTGGCATTATTAAAATAACAGAATTAAGGACAAAGACCTCGATGTAGCAATATCCTCGTTATAATCTCTAATTGTGTGCCTATCACCACTTAGCATGGAGCGCCCACGAGCTCGAAATGAAGGATGCTCTGGACTGCAAATCAAATCGGAAGTATGAAAAATTGAGTCACTCGAACTAGTCAAGATATGAAGCCCAGGACATGATACTCACCATATGCCGCCTTTATGAAGGCCAGAATGAGAACAAACAGACTAGGAAAGACCACCCCAATTGGTTGTCAAGACGTCTAAAATATACACAAAATAGTTCGCACTAAACTACATATCGGAAAACTACTTAATGATTTGCTTCATCTACAAAATACGTGCCTATTACTAGGCAAACAAAGATCTTCTTTTTCAAATCTATCACAAACCGATGGAATCATTAGGCAAAAATATTAAGGTAGCCATAATTTCCCCACAAAAAATAGCCATAATTTCAAGTTCCAACTAATTGCAGCTTTTAATTATGTGGTAATACACAAATGTTAACTAGTGAAAATTAGAACACATTTAACACCAAAGAAGCACATCCAAGGTAAGAAGCCCTCAATAATTCTGAAAAAGTTAAATATCTGAGAGGAGCATGCAAATTTCATCTAGTAATTCTCATTCAGGAGCCATGTGAATGTAAGGGCCAGATATCTTGAAAATTCACCTGCACCCTTGCACTGTCAGTGGAATGGGAGACAGTAATGAAAGCTTTTTTTCTTGCCTGGCAATATCACCTCTCCCCTATACATAGAATAGGGCCGCGTGTTTTCCACAATATATCAACATAACTCAACCAGTAGCTAAATACTTTTTCTCTCACCAATTTCTGAGGTGACGCGGAAAATTGACCAACACCCAACTTGTAGATTTTTCATAAAACACAATGACCAGGCAAAACAAAATAGCCATTCCAAAGGAAGCAAGAACAGTAATTAAAAGGAAATAAGACACGATGCAAAAAAGAACTCAGCACTCATTGTCTCCAGATCCCTAAACATAAATATAATGTACAAAGGATAAAATAAACAACCTTGAACTAGCAGTCCGATGTTCAGCTATGACCTTTTTCCGGCTACGACGCCAAAATGTTGCCGCGATATCGGGTTCACTATGGGATAAACTGAGGGAAGAAAAGAAAAGGACAAAGTGGAAAGACAAGTTCAATCACCATATCACCATGTTATTTTTGCATGATCTTATTGCAATGGAAATTTAGAGACAAAAAGCAAGAGCGTCCTCGCTCAAACCATTTTTTCAACAAAAAATTGACGAGAAAATCGCAATCAGAGATCAGATATAACCTTAATTTGCGATCAATTGAGGTAGTAGATCGCAACATCATATTCCGCAATGAAAGCCCAGATAAATTTGAGGGTGCCTCTAATTTTCTGTGGAACTGAAGGCTCTCATCCTTTATTGAGCTGTAACTCGAGAACAGATAGAGAGGTTATTGTAGATTACGGAAACACACTTCCAGAAACATAATTGCATTATGACTGCCACCAGTAACCGCTAACCTGTCAGGGTCTGCTCGCTCTGGGTAACCATATAGAGGACTATTTGGTTCAAGAGGTGAATCACACGAATCATTTTCAGCAGAATCACTTTCCCCAGCTGAGACGTGTGTCATATAAATTGCTCTAGTTGACCGTGGAATCAGCTGACCGGGAAAGCGGATGAGGTCAACCAGTAGTTCCACGGAATTTAATACAACTATTACGGACATGTGTTTATATGATTCTGAGCACTCAGCTGTCCCATCGTTTGGCAATCCCTGGAAATGTGGGGAAAAAGGAAAAGAGTTAAAACAATAACAAAAAACAAACCTGTTAAGTGCAGCTTGAGCTTACCACCACAAGGCTACTTTCAAGGCCTACTGTATCTGCTAAAACTTTAAACAAAATTGCTCGAGGACGACATGCACCATGCTTTATTTGACCAAGCAACTGTATACCACAAGTTTCAAAAATCTGGGCAGTTTCCTCTAGTGCAGCCTTCGCTGGACTTTCTGCATTGGGCCTTTTATAAAAATCAGACACCTGTTCAAACAAAAATCTACAGTTACCATATGCACTGCTACTTCAGAGAAAATCACCACCTGCAACAAGCTGAAATAATAATAGCTCCAACTTTAACTTCCAGAATGAGGGATTTCTTAAAAAGAGTTGAACCAGAATACTAAACTCGGTTTATCATGAAAACCAATGCCCAATAACCCATAACTACTTCAAGCAATAGACTTGGACCAAAATAGTTCGCAATGTCAGTACTGTCTTCAATGACACAATCCAAGCCAGAAACAGAATACGGTGGATGAATAAAATATCAAAACAAACAGAAAAGACAATGTTGCAAATATGCAAACTTCATAAGGAATATAAATATCATCAGTCATCATGCGACAAAAGACAAGCAACTACATATGGTGTTGGTGTAAAACAGTCACAGAGAACACTCATAAATAAATAAAAAATTCTGCTCACCAATCCAGCAATCTTTTTTATCATTGCCGGTGGATTCGAGTTCAATCCTCTCACTAGAGGAATAATTAATTGCTTCAGCATGGATAGCTTCTTGTCTTTCTTTACATCTACCAGAATGGTATCAGCTTTATAACCGTCAGTACCCAGAGCATGAAGCTCATCAAAAGTTGGTATGCTGTCAAAGTGCTCCTTAAGCCTTTTATCCTGATAATATTGACAAAACTAATGTCAAAACAATGATGAACCAGACCCTCAGGAAGTAAAGCACAATTGTGGAGCAAATATTTAATTGCGTTCTTTTTTGTCATCACAGCTAAATCTGTCTATTACACACAGTTCCACTCTTTCATTCATAAGAAAACTTATGACTCCTTCCTTTTACCCATTTCCTCTAGTTATTTGCAAAACACTGACCAGCATTCCAAACCAGAGACTGAAATGATCTGTTCCTCGGATGCTGTCAACCAATGAGTACTCAGTACAGTTATGAATTCGACAAGGCTTTTTTATGTGGCACTTTTGAAGCTTAACCATACTAAGTTGGGTGCAAAAGGTAGGGTACTTGGATTCAATTAAGGAGGTTTTGGGGTCAAGCCTTACGGATGTAAAAGACAGCATTCGAAGAGCCATCCCATTTTCAGCTTGACTATGGAAAACCATAGATTTACCAACAAAAAAAAGTATATACACGAGCATTTAAAACTAGAAAAAACCAGGCAAGAATTGAACGAAGTATCTAGCCTGATAACCAAGTCCAAACTCCAACATGCAGCAATTCCCAGCCTAGATCATCCAGTAAAGATGTTTCTATTTCTTGTGAAATCCACATTTGACCAGTTATAAGGTTATCAGCAGTTGTCCTATTTATTTCCCTAAACATGGCATCCATTCCTCTTTGAGGTAGCATTCCAATTCACGATCCCGATTTGATATATTAGTTTACTTATCTGGGCATCTTGATAATTTATTAGCTCTGGAATTGTAAAACCATCCAAGAAAAGGGTGGTTTGTAGAATAGTTTATATCTTCTGGGATGAATTAAGAGTTTATAGTGCAATTCCTTGGGTAATCAGACCGTGTTCTGGCAGATGCATGTGATGTTGATATTTTGGAGAACAGCAAAGAGCTTCTCTGCTATTCTGAGACAATATCTTACACACACACCAGAGAATTGAAACAGGAAACAAGGTGTGATGCCGTCTCTGTGAGGCATTAAAAACATTGTATTTTATTTCTTTATCTCAAGTATAGCTCATCCACAAAATAATTTTGATCACAATTCACGAAACATTTCTAATAACTGAAAGCTCCTAAGCATGTACAGAAAGAAAGCGAGAAAACTAATGTGCAGTGATGGAAGCTAACCAACAAACTAAACAGCAGAATTTATGAGAAAGGAAAAAAGTCATATCATTCTTTTCTTTGCACCATAGACCAACCACCTGAAAACCCCATATCGTCCAGCTTCTGGCCCATTAGAAAGATCTACAATTGACTATGAAGAACAAGAAACTCACTGGTATGACTGAGTAGAAACCATTGGGAATTGGTTCAGAAAGCATCCCGTTGCTCCACAGAATTTGTGACGCACTTTGTGAAGTCTCGTATTCCTCGTAATTTCTTGGAGACTCCCTACTGCTCAAATTATCCTCTTGAGAAAGCAGTGACATGGAGTCAAACTTTTCCATGAAATCTGAACCCCACCATGAATTCTGCCGTGATGGCCCTTCTGCTGGACCCGCCTCATCTCGTCTATCCTCCATTTCAATAGATTATTGGGATGTAAAACCATTTCCACCCCCACTCCTTACACCATTACGGAAAACCAAAGAGTGTTTCAGGCAGCTAAACACGGCAGTTAATAGTCTTGTTCCCTTAACCCCGTTAAGCTAGCAGCCAGGTATCCTGCATTAATAGGAAAGTACAAGACATCAAAGAGATTCTCAAGCTAGGGCAACATCTAAATAGAAAGGAACGGCAAATGACCGGAGAGGGCTCAAAAAATAATATTAGTCCTGGTACTCACTAGTAATATATATGTTTTTTCACTTTATTTGCCAAAGATTTACAAGAAATCTAATAACTACATTTTCCATGATTTTTATCTTCCCCTACCACAAAAAATTGGAAGAGCATACGTGTGTGAATTAAAATGTCCTTAGAAGTGGAATTGCCAAACCCTTAAGGATGGTATACAATCATCACTGGAGACCAAAATATGTGTGGAATAGAGTTCTATCAGAATTTGGAATGCATCATGATGCAAAGTCACCGGAATTGACCCTTCATTGTGATTAATTAAAGGATGGTATATAAACACGCCACGGACGGTGCATTCAATTATATACAAGAACAACGAATGTCGAAGATAAGCACCATGAGACATACTGTGCCACCAGTGTCCTAAAACGAAAGCAGGAAGATCTCTCTTGCATCCCACAGTAAACTAAAATAAAGCGTTCATGACGTCTAGGCGACACACGTACTGACACTGCAGGAGCCAAGAGCCAACTAAATGCAAACAGATTACGATTCTTTTTGCATACTCATCAAACTGATCAGGTCAGACAATCGGTCCTACCTCCGTAGGCTACATCCCAGAAAACCGACTCTCACATGTAAACATTCCCCAAACAACTCTTATTTTACACACAACACAGAGGAGGCTAAGCCTCACTTCGTTAAGCAAAACCTAGTCGACATCATCAAATCAACTCTTTCAACATTCTCCTAACTTGAACTAAACTCAGCCACCCGAAATCATTCTTTCAAATCCATCAATTAACCGTAACGCGGAGGCTGAAATTCCACACTCCCAACCGCTCGGAATGAGCTCCAATCAACACGCGAGCTCACTCACTCACTAAGAATCTGCTCGGTAACCGTCCCCCGCGTAACCTCCCTAGGGCAAAAGTTCTAAGGAAACGCTTCACAAATCACGCGAAATGGAATAAAGCAAGCGAAAATATATAAAAGATATTAAGGATCGAGGGAGAGAGACGGTTACCGGATGCAGATCCAGTAGTAGTCTAGATTGAACTCATTGGAACCATCTCCATCTCCATCTCCAAATCAAATTTCTTTACTCTTTCTAATAATAATTATTATTATTATTAAAAAATTACAGAGAGGGAGAGAGAATAGAAGTAGGGTGAAAATGGGAAGGAGAAAGGATACGTATTTATATGATATATGTATTTAATTGTAATTTGTAGGTGAGTGGTTCGGACTTAGGAGAGTTCAAAATGTTTTAAATTTGGTGCGGAACGAATTAATTATTCTTCTGTTTTTTTCGAAACTCATAAAGTGGTAAGTATCTTTTAATGATCCAAAAATTTTAATGCAATTGTACTACTAAGAGATTTTGATTTAATCAAAATAAGATAATAAAATACGATTAGTTTTGACAGAAAAGGGAAATTGTGATTGGATTCAATATATAACATGGCAGGCAGGGTTAAAAGTTCGTGTTTAGCGTAAAATCGACGATTTTGTGACAGGTAAGAATTTGAACCATGAAAATATAATATTAATATTCAGTAAATATTTGTGCTTCGGATCGGTAAAAAGCTTAAATTCGAATAATTATGTAAAAAAAAGTATGATATCTGTTTTAAGATATTATCGGATAGCATTTCGAGGATTTTGTTACTTCGCCTTAATGATTCTGGTTGACAGTTACAAAATGTGATCATCCATCTTATAAAAGGTCAAAACATATTATGCCATGGTCATTTTTTATAGTAAATTAATCATAATTACACTAAAAATGTGAATTCTCTAACACTCAATAATTACTTTGATCAATTAGCATAGACAATATTAGTTTTATAAACAAATAAATGTTAAATACTTATAAAAAGAATTTGAATATTTTTCAAAAAAAATTATCTGACTTGAGTATAGAACAGTTACATGATTGTTACATGATTGGATAACAAGACCAAACAAATACTGCTAACAAAGCTGGAGTAATTCAAAAAAATTACAATAATCTCTCCACGTATATGATTTAGTACGATTATAATTTTATCAAATGATAATTTTATAGAGGAATGTTCACTTTCCTTCTCGCATATTTTTCTGGAATGAAAATGATATAAATATTATAATTTGACATATAAAATGATCATAACGTAACTATATTAAGTAGTAAGTGTGTATTAACAAAAATTGGAGTCCAACAGTGTAAAATAATTGGGTATCACCTAAATGGAGTATAAATTAGTGAAACAAGTGTTTAAATACTTGTAAGACAAACTATATAAATCATCATTAAATTAATGGGAGCAATTCTGTTAGGCTAATTAATGATATGAAGAGCCCGTGACCAAATGGTCCAGTGGCATTGGGGTTGGGATGGGTGGGGAGAGATCAGGGGATCAAACCCCCACCTTGTAATAGATTAGGATTTCTCAAAAAAAAAAATTAATGATATGAAGAGAAGGGAGGGGAAACGAGTGTTTAGTTTAATACGCGTGAAAAAAAGGTGGGAGAGTCACGTGCGACGGGAGGATCTGAACCCGACAGCCAGCTGGCAGCTGGAGTTGGGTCACCAACATCCACATCTTCGCCCCGCGTGAAACACGAACCCACGCCATTTTCCTCCCCCACCATCCCTTTTTTACTCATTCCGTACCTGAAATTGTGGGAACTACATTTACTACCTCTCACGTAACTACGCTTCATTCTACGACCTCTTAAATAAATAACTTTGTGTCTTTGACATCAACTTGTGGTTATTGGTCGTGTTTAATCTCGTCAGCTTTCACAATAGATGTTTGGCTCTTGTAGCCTTTCGTTCGCTTTCGCCTCTACTCATGTCTCTACTTCCATTTGGTTTGGTCTTGTGCGCTCGTTGGAGTGTTCTCTTCCTAGCTCTTGTTGCGTTTCCTTTTTTTGTTGTAATCTGGTTACGTTAATATAGGCTTCGTGCTACCTTTCCTAAAAAAAACTTTGTTGCGAAATTTCAACTCTGAGCAATTAAGAATGCTGCTTAATCAATTTTTTTTAAATTGATATCTTTATAAGGTTTCACTCAAATTAAATCTATATTAATTAAATATTAAATTTAAAATAGTTGATGCAGTAATATTGGTGGTGTGACTCTAAGCCAATAACAACATTATAGATTTCTTTTTCCCAACTAATTGAATTGGAAGGTGATCAAGTTATTGAATATAAGAGAACATAGTTGAAGAAATAAGGACTAGATTTCTACCCCAAAAAAATATAAGAATTAGTTAGATAAGTCATCCCATCACAAAAAAAAATACATTAAATTGTAATAAATGTTTTTTTTAAGGTAGAAGCATTATTTTGATCGGCAGACCACTAAACGTTTGAGAGATACTACTTATAAAAAAAAAGTTTGAGAGAACCTGGTGTTGGTTGGGTGATTTTGGTTTGCTCACTAATTTTTGTTGACGTTCATTTACTTGCTCTGATAATGAGGGATAGTTTTGACATTACATAAGAATTATTGACAAAAAGTAGATCTAAGGATTAACCAGTTTCATTTCTAGAAATCGATATCTAAAATTCAAAAATAAACTTTTTAGTTTTTAATACGTTATATGTAACTTTGGGTACTTTTGAGTTTTTCTCCGAAAACAATATTGCTTAAGCTTGGTTAGGTAGTGGTGGGTTTATTCGTTTTTTTTTTGTGGGATCGCCAATGCAGAAAAGCCCAAACTTGTCCAGGCCCTATCCACCCTATTTTGGACTCTTGAGGCTGTGAAAGTCGAAACTGAATTATATTATATCAAGTATAAGCCCAATCGTAGTTTTCTGTTTTTCCATACGAAATCTAGAAATATATTTTTTCTCGAGGTTTTAAGGATCAAACTTTCTGTCAACTGGGATCTAAATTTATCTTCAATAATATTAGCTTATTATACAAAATTTATCAAATTAGAATCTGAACTAGTTGAAAAAATCAGTATTGCGACATATTTTCAAAACAAAAAGTTATATTAACCATATTTATTGATTTAGTTCTTGATTTGTGTCGAATTTCCAATTTTCAGCTATATTTGTTGATTATTGATCCTACATCTCCAGTTCTCCACCCACATTTTTTTAACAAAGTCAGACATCAAGTCCAGTTAGCCCTAGATCCTACTTATCAAAAAATATCATTAGGGATTATTAATGCCGGCCCAGTGAATTTTAGTGAATGTTGTTGCTACAACAGTATAGAGAATTGGATTAGACTGTTATTTGGCCAGAATCAATTTCTGATTAACAAGTGAGTCTCGCAAAAAGATTGACATAATAGTAAAGTCTCCGAAACATTCGAAGAATATTTTTTTTTCTATAAAACTTTGACACTATTACATTTTCTGAATGTCACAAAGCTACTAAATTTTGAATGGAGGGAGAAAGGGTGCGGCCAAAAGAAGTGCAGGAAAAAGATAGCATTCGAGTGATTAACCATTATTCCCAACAAAACCGACAAATATTGTAATCAGAGCTGAATAATTCTGAATATAAAAGAGTCAATCATTGAAAAGGGGTAAACAATGAGTTGGGCCAAGTATATAAAATTAGATCCGACCAAAAAAAAAAAGTATATAAAATTAGATGAAAGGTCATTGTCACTAGCTCGACTTTTGGCAAAGAAGATTAACATTCCAATGACGTGTTCATGAGCTCTCCTACCCTACACAACACCTTTGATTATAAATGTATTCACATGATCCCAGGCGTCCCAATCAAAAAAGTTGACCAATAAACACACCATGCAATTTTTAGTATCACCTCACACTAATCAAATGTGAGTTGATTATTCTACCAAAAAAAAAATGTGAGTTGATTAAAACTTTTGAATAGTGACAAAATGTTTATAATAAATATTTAGTATTAATGTATTTTTAATAACCTTTCACTATATTTCAATTATAAATTTGTTATAACTATTGTTTTCAAAAACGATTCGTAATACAACCTTGTTTTTTGGGCGACTTTTGGTTCCACCGGTTTGATCTACCAGACTATTTTTGGTACGGGGAAATACCCAATTCATAGTCTGATTAGTCGGACCAAATCTTTAAAAACAATGATCATAACTAAATAATAACGTATACATACCGTTTCCTTCGTGTCCCCTCAAGAGGAGAGGAGAACCATTTGTTTGGACGAAAAGTTTTCCTCGAGAAATATGTCAATTAATACGATGAACAACTGCCATGACAGGTTACTTAAGAGGCAAGCGCTTTAACCCATTTCAAAAAGACAAATGGCCAATCTTCGTAGCGAGGCAACTCCAATAAAAATCATGTGATGCCACTCGTTATAACTTCTTTCGTCCACCTGTTTCTGCATTAATTGTCATATCATATCACGGAGATAGAGTAATCTATCACCGTCTATATATCTATTTACACTAGTTTAAAAATAAAATTAAAATTGGAGACTTGCAAAGTAATTTAAAATTGAGAACAGTCTAATTTTGTGAGTCTCTCTCCCAATTTAGAATCAGTTGTGCACACTAATTGGTCAATATGCTTTCTATCCTCCCTCTGTTATAGCTGCCAAAACTAAAGTGGTCCTGCTTATTGTTTTATATAAAAACTTCCTGCTTAGTTAATGCACCATTTCTATATCTAATCTAGGTACCAACCTAGCATCTCTTCAAAACTAAAGAAGAAATACTATTGTTTGACCAACGAAAAACCAAAAACTGAATAATAAAATCGGATAACAATTGCTCAAAAAATACGAATGACCTGATCATTTGAAAGAATTTTTATATCTACTGAATTTACTAATACTAAAAAATTCTGAAAACCTCGGGTAAAGAAGACATAAGCGTACATGCTAGACAGTGATAGCTGCAATTAAAAGGGCGGGTAAAACTGTTCTCATGTCGGCGGACGAGAATTCGTCGATTAAAAATCTGAATTCATTTAAAAATGGTGGCTTAATTTACAGCAATTTTTTTCACTTATATTTTAGAGTTACCTATGAGTCGAGCTAAACAATGTAAATAATATCAATGAGAATTCAATTTTAATTAAAATATCTATAAAAAAAAATGCACCCATGTCAGCTGGAAAGTACCAACCCAAGCAAAAGAAAGCATAATAAGAAGCGTACAAGACAGATAATGACAGATTATCCCCACCCAGCTTGTCTAATAGCTCCTTCTACTTCTCTCTCACTTCCCTGTCTTCAAATATTGGACTTGTTCCAACTTCCAGTTTCTTACAAATTTGTCATTGATTCCTTTCTCTCTCATAAAATTATATTCTTAAATTCTTGCAAAAAGCCAACTGGGTTTTGATTTCTGGATCCCTCCAATATCTCACAGGTAACTTGCTTATCTTTCTCTCTCCGGCGGTGCTTCTTTGACTTAGAAATCTATCCAAGTTTGTTTTTTTAATGGCTGTGCATGTTTGACCTCCCTCTACTACCAAAGTCTCTACTCATAACCCAACTTCTGTAATAAACATGTCTTACCTGTTCTGTGTACTAGCTTGTCTAATTGGGTTGCGTTTTGTTGGAGCAAAAGATTTATTCTTTTTCCAAAATTTCTTGTCTTTGAGCTGCAAATTTGACTGTTGGATTCTTTTTGGTGGGCTTGGATGGAATCTCATGATTTAGATTTATGTTGGCTTATTAATTGAGTAAATTATGTAACTGTTGCTGGAGGTAATAGAATAGTATGAAGATTGATGAACCTTTGGGACATTGATACTTTTATGTACTTAATTCTCCATCGTCAAATTTTGTTCAGATTCGAGCACTATCGACCTACTACTGCTTAGAGCCCCATTCAGGTAGTTGAATTTTAAATTTGACTGTAAAGGTGATCTTTTACAGAAGCAAAGTTTATGTCATTGAAGAGTCTGATGGAGAAAAGGCAGTTAGATTTCAATCAGCCCTTTCTATCAGTGAGGAAGTTGTTGTCATCCGCGGTTCCAGCGAACGAGCACGAGAGCAAGAGGCAAGCTCATGTTCCCAAGTTCACCACACCTCCTCTGTACAAGTCTGATTTGAAATCGGGTCCGATGAGGAACCCCGGGACTGTCCCTTTTGTGTGGGAACAATCCCCTGGAAGACCCAAGGACGAAACGGGATCAGAGTACCGAATCCTCGAACAGTCTCCTGGTGCCCCGAAGCTTCCCCCGGGAAGGAGCTCGAACGCAAAACACCGAGGAAACGATAACAAAAGTGATGATGTAGATGTTTCGAAGTTGGAGAGACACGTATTTAAAGATGAGAGCCCGAAAGAGGTAGTTGAGGAGGTTGGATGTTCTGCTTCCGAAGATGGTACTGATGCATATGTGGATGCACTTGATACTCTGTCTAGGAGTGAATCATTCTCCTTGAATTGCAGTGTTAGTGGTGTAAGTGGACTGGATGGCCCGGAAGTTAAGCCCTTTGGAACATTCTCGACGGACCCCCAGGCGCGGGATTTCATGATGGGAAGATTCCTACCTGCAGCCAAGGCAATGACATCCGAAAATCCTCCATTCACTGCGAGGAAGCAACCAGTTGTACAGAAGCAACTTGCGGCACAAGAGTCACCGGGACATGTTCAGAAAATGGTCGGTCCAGGTACACGCCAATCACGTCTTCAGCATAGGCAGGATAATATACAACATAATGTACACATTCTCGGAGTAGAAGAAACCGAGGAGGACGAGGACGGCGATGATGATGATGGACATGATTATGCATCCTTCAAAGTTTGTGGTTTGTTTCCACCGTTGTGCCTACAAAATTCTCTCTGCCTTTTGAATCCCGTCACTGGGATGAGAAAGCAGGCACGTGCGCCTGTTCGGTCCGTTCGTGCTACGAAAAGACTTCAATATCCTCATTCTTATGTGGAAGCTCAGATCAAGGTACTCCCTCCGTGCTAGTACTGCTCAAGTATTGAAGTTTGTGATATTGAGATAAATCTGATAAAACCTTACATTCTTCTTTAATATGTTCTTAATTTTTTAGCGTGAAGTACGTGAGCGAAAACCAATGGATGGGTTCCGTGCAGCCGGTATACATGAAAACAGAAACAACAGGGCAAGTGACATCAAGCAGACCATCAATGCTGAGAAGTCAGATGGACAGAACGGGCTCATCGGTGAATCTGAAAGATACAATAATTCTGAGGAAATTGGTTCTGGCTCATCTGGCGATAGTGTAAGCAACTTTCGTGACCTGTTGGCGAAGGAGAAAACTGAATGGGAATCGGGTTCTGCAAGTCCCGCCACTGAGAGAACTGTGTACGTAGATACTGTTAACGTTGTAAGACCTCAAAGTCTGAAGTCAAATTCCGGAGATATCGGAGGCGCAATGGACCATGAAAAGGATGACGGCAAAGGTTCTGTGCATTCTTCGGCAAAGGATGTGAAGCTAGTGCACGTCGGCGAGAATGCAAAAGTACGACCCTTGAGTTCAGAATCTGTTGATTCCAGCTACCTATCTGTATCGGACATCCAAGAGAAGCAGATGGATTTGATCTGCAGTACTGAAAAACACGAAGACGTTGTGCCAGCGACCATCTCTTTGTTGAGGCCGGAAATAACAACTGATAGTAGCAAGGTTGCTGCAGAAGACAAGCTGTCCCTCGAGCGGGTAGATTCTGATGACTACAATCTGCTACTTTATCTGCCTCCGCCCTTACCAAAGTCTCCGTCGGAGTCCTGGCTGCAGCGCACTTTACCCACATTCTCGTCGAGAACTCCATCTTCGAAGTCTGCTGTTGGATTACGTGCACATGTCGGCCAGCCGACCGCCAAAATTAACGCTGCTCCGGAACTGAGATGGGAAACGGCTGTTCGAATTTCGAACTTACAGCACGGACATCTTCGGTTCTCCGAGGTGAGTGTTACTGCTGCATATTTCTTCATCTGGAATTGGCTCCCTGGCTTTTGTGCTCACACTGCTCTCTTCCCTCTTTGCCAGGAGTTGCTTGCACCGATACCGGAGATTTAAAATAAGGTTCGATAATGTTCCAACAATATTCCAGTTTGGAATATTCAAAAGATGAGAGAGGTTTTCTTTGCTCCATATTTATTGTATATTATATATTTTATTGAAACCAATACATCATAGTTTATTGTAAATGTGAAAAGTTGTGATTGGTTGGTTCCATGCAAATTTTTTTGTAGGTTTGGTACAAAATTCTTCTGTAAATTTAACAGAAACCAAATGTTCCCATTTTTTCCCTGAAGGCCAAGTAAAAGGTATCACATGCATGTTTCAAGACCAAATTAAGACATAGAATAATATCATTATCCAACGTAAAACCGGCACTTTGACTTATAAATTAAGTACTATACAAGTGGAATCTTGACATGTCTATTCAAATGGCACCCTTTTCGACAAGTTGACTAGCACTTAGATCTGGGTTCAGGGTCCAATTTGCCGCTGGGCTGTCTTGCCTATGCGAAAATTTTATAATATCCATTTCACGAGTATGACTTAATAAAATTTTATTCAAAAAAAAAGTATGACTTATAAAATTTTAACTGTGTGGCAATTTTACATAAATTTTACAAAGTTCATCTCTTTTCTCATATGTTTTATTGAAACATTTGGTATTAACGAATTACTCCTCCATTCGGCACAAATGTGATGTAGACATCCTCCAAATATGATTGCTGACTACTATACGAAAAGATGATAGAAACTGGTGGTGCTAAAGAAACATAGTGGTGCAAAGAAAATAATCTTATCACCATATTTATTGTATATTATATTTATTGTATATTACTCCTCCATTCGGCACCAATGAATAAACGTAGTGGTGATAAAATAATCTTGCAGTACCACTGTAATGTTACATTGTAATATCATCGCCATGTCTTATAAAGCTAAATTATAGCAGAATCGTAACTTTAAATGTCATATTCTTCGTTTTATTCTACGTTAGGGTCCTACTTGAAGTGACTAAGATATGCTCTATAATTATATTAGGATTATAAATAGATGGGGTGGACGCTAAACTAATTGAGCTTGTGACGTTGGGCAAAGGGACAACTCAATTTGTGTCGCTTCTTCGGTTTACACTGCCGCTTCCGGCGGTCATCATGGAGGAGGCCATCATGTCGGCGGAGGCGGCTACTTGTCTAAACTATACCTAAAATATGTGACGTGTACACTGAGTATACAAACTTATGCAGTCTACGCTTATTATTTGGATTTTTACTATAGTCAATTTCATTATTCTTTGAATTTATAAGGGTACATATTCTCTTTGGATCTATAAATTTTCTCACTCAAAATCGGGCCCACCATTAAGTTTACCTTAATTCTCCCATTAAATTTTGCCCAATAGACAATGAATGTTAGAGATAACAAATTCGCTCGGCCTTAAATTTTCCATATATCTCCCTTAATTCGCACGGCCTTAATTCACTATTTAGACTAAATAAATTGGATTGGTTTTGGTATGGAAACAATGATCAAATGGTCTAATTTGGGTCAGTACGATTTGAACCATTTGGTCACCCCAACCTAAATCAGCCCTTTTCTCGGTTTATTTTAATAAACAAATTGCAGGCCGAATGTTTTACCTACCCGAACTAAATCTTTTAGTACCGCTACATTTTTGAAAGATTTTTATTTATCAAGTTTACACACATCAAACAAAATCGAGAAAAACTCGGTAGCAGGGGACTTTTTGTTTTTTCTTATTCGTGGTTGCTGAATTTGGAATTAACGGAATTTAGAGTCGGTGGCAATTTTTGCAAATTTAAAAAAGGGAATCAGGAGGGGGCTTTCTGGAGTGTCACGTGGAGGTGGCGAGTAATTTAATATAAATTTAATGGGTAGTGAAAGTGAAATAGATTCAGTACATAATGGACCATTATGTACGGTGCAAACTACGGTAAATTACGGATTTTAAATTTTGAGCAAATATCTCTATTAATGTGCAAATATCTCTATTAATTAGGAAGTAGTTATGGAAACAAAAGTTGTCCATAATTAATGTGATTCTGTCTATTCAAAAAATAGAAAATTCCAAAACCAACTTTATCATATGTGATATCTCATATATGTAAACACACACACATATATATATATATATATATATATATATATGAAACACTTTAATTAATATTATTTATACTAATATGGTTTAATTTTTTTGCACACATTCTAAAAAAAATCTAAACTTAAATGCATTTGATCAAAATTAGGATAAAATTGGTGACTTCCTAAGAAATTTTCTAGGATGCGTGCGAGTAAAAATACAATATGTTAGAAAAGAAGAGTGTTGGTTTCTGGAGCCAATCACTTAAATCACAGAGTGTTACACAATATAAAATTTTAAATTATAATTAACTAATAAATAATAATTCGTACAGATAAAAAGAAATAAACGACAATTATATTTGTTGGCAAATGACATAATATATGTTGAAAAAGGCATGATATTTGTTGTCAAATGGTAATATTTCATATATATGTTATGTCAAATCACATTACATTTGCTACTGTTCACCAATTTTTATCAAATTGGTACTCAATTCTCAAAATTATCGAAATGGTGTTTCTCTCTCCAAAAATCGAAATTTAAATCCGGTTGGACTAAAAAACGGGTTTTTACTCCGCTTAAACCAAATGCCCAAATAAAAATCCGGCATTTGGTAAACCAAAAAAAAATCCGGTTTAATCAAATGCCGAGTTTTTAATCCGATTTTTGGCCAAATGACCAAATAAAAACCCGGCATTTGGTTAGATCTCAAAAAGTTATGCGGATTAAAAAAAAACTCTCAAACCGGACATCCCAACACAAAGATATGGTTCTTCAAAGTGTTTTTACATAATCACTCAATTTTATTTTTTTTCAATTTTTTGAATTTTTCTAAACTTTATAAAAAATAGATAATCTTAAAAAAAAATTTACATAATCACTCAATTATAACCATCTTTTGATTTTTTATTTAAAAAAACAAAAAAAACTAAGACACGATAAAATAATTAAATTTTTTTCGGAATCCAATTGTGTCCACATTCTACGGAAATAATAAAAAGACGGAAATGGTATCATCTTTTGTTCGGACCGTAGAATATGGACACAATTTCGAAAAAAAATTTTAATTATTTTATCCTGTCTTAATTTAATTTTTTTTGAAGATTATGTATTTTTAATAAAGTTTAGAAAAATTTAAATTGGAAATATTAATATTCAGATTTATTATTTCGTGCATGTACCCTACCTACAGAAAAAAAAGAACAATTCCCTCCGCTAGTATGTGTCTTTGCATGGAACCGGTAGGTAATTAGTTACATTAATAAAATATTTAAGGTAAATTACCCTCAGGTCCCTATCTTATGGGTGATCTGTAGAATTTGAATAAGATATAAGACCCCTGTGTTTTAACGAAATATTGATATTAGGTCCCTGACTTAACCTTCACTGACATCATCAATTTTTTTCCCGTTTTTTAATATTGAATTGACCAAAATACCCCCAAAAAAACATACCCCCCAAATTAAAAAAACCGAATTCCCCCTCTCGACTCCGACCTCCTCCCGCCGCCATCCTCCTTCTCTATCTCCTCCCTCGCTGACTCCGACCACCTACCTCTCCCCCGACCCACATCTCCACTTTGTTGTCCTCTCATTTCTCCCCTTCATTTCCGGCATCTACCGAGCCTGCCTCCACTCTTTCAGTTCTGCCTCTGCCCCTCCCCTTTCGGGCTTCGAGGCCATCCTTCTCACCATTTATATTGCCGAGGCCAAGTTCCGTGCTGGGAGGTGTGCTGTCGTTCGTCATCATCGGGGGAGTCTGGTTCTTCGTCGTTGAGAGTGGTGTTCTTCGTCGCTGGGATCTACTCCGCCCAGACGCTCTCCTCCGCCCTCCACGAGGGTCGTTCTTCGTCGCTGGGATCTACTCCTCTATGCTGACCATGAGCCCACCGGGGATGGTCTTCTCCTTCCTGGTCGCCTGCGAGGGCGTGCTCGTCCTTGCTGGGATGTGTGTTGGGCCCCACCACTTTATCCTCTGGGAGATCGAGGAGGACCACCGCGAAGAGATGAAGCTGAGGGAGATGGCGGTTATGCCTCAGGAGCTGAGAGACGACATCAGAGCGACTGACAGAGGGGATCGGAGCCGGAGCCGGGGGATGAGAGGGCGGTTGTGGAATTTGGGTTTTTATTTTTTAAATGTGTGTTTTTATTTTTTAATTTTTGGGGGTATTTTGGTCAATTTAATGTTAAAAAACTGAAAAAAAATTGATGATGTCAGCGAAGGTTAAGTCAGGGACCTAATATCAATATTTCGTTAAAACATAGGGGTCTTACATCTTATTCAAATTATACAGGGACTCTATCACAAATTCACCCATAAGACAGGGACCTGAGGGTAATTAACCCAAATATTTATGTGTGTACTGGTTGTCTGTTTCCAGTAGCGAGATTGGATTAGTTAGGTGCATATAATATAACTATGGTGGTTATGTACGGGACATATAATCTATTATGGGCCATCACATATATATCATTCTCTTTCTTTTACTTCTAACTCACCACAATTGATAATGGTGTAGGATTTGACAAATGCCTTCTTAATTTTATTTTTGTGAATATATTAATTTAAGTTTATGGTTCATGTTTTTATTAGGGATGTCATATTATGAGAGGTCATGCCCGGTGCCATTATGATTATGGCCTTTGTAATTAGAGTATATGCATAGTGTAATAGAGAGTGTTGTCTTTTGAATAAGAGTCTATGCCTTTTGACAGGGATTTTTTTTTATTTAGTGCTACTGTTTACAAAAAATTACAAATTTGGTACTACATAATCAAAATTATCAAATTGGTGTTTCTCTCTCCAAAAACCGGATTAAAAATCTGGTTGGACCAAAAAGCGGATTTTTTACCCGATTAAACCAAATGCCCAAATAAAAACCCGGCATTTGGCAAACCAAAAAAAATCCGGTTTAACCAAATGCCGGGTTTTTTATCCGATTTTTGGTCAAGTGACCAATAAAAAACCCGGCATTTGGTTAGATCTCAAAAATTTATGTGAATTCAAAAAAAAATTCTCGAATCGGATATCCGAGCACAAAGATATGGGTTTTCAAAGTTTTTTTTATACATAATCACTTCATATATTTTGTAATTATAAAAGTAAATCTAACTTATTAGTAAAAATTTTAAATGTCAGAATATATAGGTGTGTGTCGTCAAATAAACATTTATTACTATTGGCCGAGAAGGAAAATAGACAACGCCATTCACATCACATGGTCTATATATATATATATATATATATATATATATATATAAGAGGATGGTCTCACAATGCTTCCTTAAATAGATACAAGTCTCTCTAACAAAAATTATTAGACTAAAACCTCTTGTTCAAACAAATGGCGAGACACCTGGTGACTTTTGTCGGAGAAGAAGCAGGCTCGGAGGTGGTGGGATATGGGAGGAGCCATGGCGGAGCCTTGCTAGGGTTGTGCATTTCGGGGGTTGTGTTCTTGGCGATCGTTGGAATGATCGCCCTCGTGTGTGGTGACTTGGCCTCCTCAACCCCAACTTCTTCTAAGGCCAAAAAGAAAACTTCCAAGGCCACGAATGGAAGCAAGTTTACTCCGGATCTCTGTTTTGGCAACGCTGCCGCTGCGACAGCCGCTTCCGGCGGTCATCATGGAGGAGGTCATCATGGTGGCGGAGGCTGCGGCGGGGGTGGCTGCGGTGGGGGTGGCTGTGGCGGGGGTGGCTGCGGAGGCGGAGGCGGATGCTGAACTCCCCATCCATGCTTATTGCTAAAAACAAAACATGCAAATCTCGGGCTATATATCTGTATTAGGTAAAACAATAGTCTTAGAAAAGACTTTTAGTACAAGTAACTACTTTGTTAGATGATATGTGATAAATTAGTTGAGATTATTTTGTTGCTATTTGTTTCTTGAATATTGGACAATCATATCTCTCTTTCTTTATCTACCAACGAATTTCCTACTATATTTTATGATTGTGTGACTACAATCTCGTCTAAAGTTGAATTTTAACAGCGAAGGGTATACATTGGGACACAATGCAACAGGCCATCATGGCGGCGGAGGCTCAAATTCCATGTTTATTGAAGACAACAAAACATACCCGATATTGGGCAATGTTTGTTCTAGGTAAAACAAAATAATTTTAGAAAATACATTGGTGTAATTATTTGTTAAGAAAGAAAAGTAGATTCCTACACTAAATAAAATATAATTTGTATTCATATTTACATATAGACGTCGAAAAAAAACTCATCTTCAACCTATACCTTTCTTTCTATTTTGACAATTTCAACAGAAGTTAGAAGGTAAATAACTTGCTGCCACAATAATAACATGAGCAGAAAACATATTCAGAATCAAACCTGCCCAGAATTGTGGACACACTTCAAATGAATAATCAATTTCAAGATCGTCGTCGAAAAAATAAATTCTGCCTGCAATAACAGAATTCTATCTACCACCTTTTCTTCATTATCTCGCAAAACTTAATGTGAGGTCAATGATCCGAATTCCGAAAGACCGACCACCTTCAGGCAGTCCTATGTACAAAAGGCAAATCCCCCCATCATGGTCACATTGATTATTGTATGAAGGACTAATCTCATATGAATACATGTAACAAAACCTATGAATGCTTCAAGTTCGAATAACTGGACCCTTGTATATCCCTCTTCTTATCACGAAGTTGTCGGGCGGTTGGAACTCTTCCAACCAAGTCACGTCGGGAACTGTTGTTCCGTGCAACTCGAGCTCGCCTTCATTCAGAGATGGCAAGTATGATCATTACAAGTGCTTAGTTAGAAGTGCAAGTATTGACAGAGATGGAACAGAGTTTGTTACCGGGGAGATCTATTCTTGGAGATCTTTGAAAGTAAGTGCAATGTCTTCCATGATCTGACGAGTAAGGTGGAGATAGGATGTCAAAGATGGCACAAGGAGTTACAGCTCTGAAGCAATGGATATTGCCTCCACTGGTTGGATAAAGGACTGTTGTTTGACTCGGGCCGGTCATCTCCTCATCTTTAACAAGCTTAGCAGGTCTCGCTGCAAACAATAACAACTTGCGCTAAAATGTTGCACCTCATTCATTTCAAAACTGCTTATATCAGAAAGTTTATCATAACTGAAGAATACTGTTTCACTTGGTCATAAAAATAATCATTAAACGGAAGTGTTAGTAAAACGAAAGAAAACCTTGTGTTAGATCAGCAGGCTCGGAAGAATCAAGCCAGTCGTACGACCTCACATGCATTGAGCCATAGATAAGCCTGCTCAGCACAGTCATTCCAGGATGGTTATGTAGCGGTATGATGGATGACGGTGGCATGCAGAAGATTCCAATCTGCACAAAGATGTGTATCCATGAAGTGTGGTCTCGGTAGGAAGTACCGAAATGGCAAGTCTATGGTACACTATTTTGAATATCAATACCAGTTGTTAATCGACAGAAAAAATAACAAGTGCGCGACATGTCACTTTCACATGTCCTCTTGTTTTCGAAGGAAAAGCTATGCTAGTCTACAAGGTATAGAAGTTCCATAGTTCTATTTATATAGCTAATTCTTAAGTAACTGAAATTTTGGACCCCTCTGAATTGTTAAATCTAATACAAGAAATAATAATAGGGACGGATGTCATATGTGCTTACGGAAAAGCTTTCGCCCTCGTACAAATGCAGATATTTAATTGGTGGTAGTGTTTGATTCCCCCCATTACGTTCGTTCGCTGGACTGGACCAATTACGTACCAATTGTGCCTCCTGTTCAAGACCCACGTCGGTGGGCTTCAGTTTCTCTGAAAATAAGGTTTTAACAGAAGTAAGTAACAAAAATAGGCCTACAGCAGCTACTTTGAAATGATCTCTGAACTTGATGGTGATTTCGTTTGGCCAAAGTACCATCCTTGAGGAGATTTTTGGGTAAACTCATATCCACGACTTGAGTTGCAAGACAAATTAAGCATTAAATGAAAGAAAAAGCATCTAAACTTCCTAATATTGAGAGGTTCAGAGCTTAAATTAGCCTACTCCAAGAATATGCTATTAATCTGTTCAACCAAACACGGATGCCAGTAAACTGGTGTCACCCGATGCCAAACTTTCCCACATATGGAGTGATTTCATCCGTAGTTATTTCATTCCGAAGAAGCAAAAAAGAAGAAGAACCAAGGCAATCTATTATCAGCGGCATTCACAGCCACCTGCATGTCCACTCAGGACAGACTTCAAGAGCATAGAAGTTTCTGTTGATGCACACTTTGACAGATCTGTAACCTGCTTCAAATACAGTAACTAACCCGCTACCAGAAACAGAGATTACTTTTTTCATATTACTTGACAGGTAAGACATGTTTAGATCCGTCCTATGACATTCTCGTGGGAGAGAGAATATACCATTCACCTTTTAAGTCAATAAAAAGGTAAGCATCTGTGGGTTGTTCATGACACAAATGAAAAAATAGAACTGCTTTTCTTAACCATCTTCTATGGACTATCGTGACAAGCTGGTAAACTACATTAAACCATTGCTGGAATAGATTGATTGATATCTCCACATATTTCAGGAAGAAGAAAGGACTTGCATCTCTCTACCAGGTCAATGAATGGAAGGATGGAAAAAAAACAATGCAGCGTGCAATATCTAAGCATTAGCCACACACTACAGTAGCCAACTACACGCAATGGGACAAGACTTCGTTGGTTTTGGCAGCCACACATAACTTTGTTCAGCCATTTTTTATATACCTCACCACTAAAATTCTACACCCACCTTCTCCATTTCACAGTTTTCTTGGTCCACGTTATTTTGCAAGCCTCTGCATCTAATCAAGCCTCAATTTCTTGTCCAACATCTGCATCAACGTTCTTGGTCACTCTTTTTCCATTATATCCATCCTAAGGGCTAATTCACATGTCTCAAGTACCCTCATCAAACTGTCCATGCCAACAGCAATTCTAATGATATTTGATGTTCAATCATGTAATGTCATCGGAATGCTACTCTATATTCGACATGAATTTCATATTGGTTCATGGAGGCCAATTGGCCTGTTCTACACTACGGAACACCCCTTTCTCATTAAGACTTAACTATGGTTGAGGCCTGGCCTCTGGCTCAAAAACCAAATGTGACCATGATACCGACTAGCACCCACATTTAACTTGAAGTTGGTATCTCCTGATTTCCGAGTGTTGAAGCATCATAGGTCTAACGTTTTCTACTCGACCGTTCCCAGGCAATTTTGCCTCTCTTTTTCATCGGGAAATATTGGGAGTTGGAAACAATTGTTAAATAGGAATATTTTTAAATAAAATGTTAACTGGGAATTTGAGAATTATAAATGAATTGAAAAGGCCATTTTTTATCTCTAGATCAGAAGTTACCAACAATCTAGGTCATCTTCATTAAATCCAATTGCGAACTCGAGACTCAAGACTACCGTTGTACATTATGAGGACCGATGCACCGGAAACAAGTCAAACGCGATGAATGACGCTAACATGCCTCTGTTAATTTTTGGACGGAGGCGAGCATACTTCATAATGACAATAGGATACAAACTATCCCGTATAACAAACAATAAACAGAACGGAATGGAACAGAACGGAATGTATATACCTAGCAGGGCGCGGACCTTATCAAGGCCTTCTTCTGAAACAGGCCCATCCGGAGAGAACGATGCCATGCAAGTTCTGTAAAGCCTCTGTATGAAATAAGGCATCACGATGCCAACAAGATACCAACTGAAACTGAAACGGAGGTAAGAAGCCCCGCGTATCAGCAAGCTGATAACACCTTCTCGACTTTCAGCAGCAACTTATCAATAGAAACGAGGGGCAGAACACAACAAACTGAATCCTTTCCGCGATTCGGGCAGCCGGTCAGAGAAATGCATGGAAATCATCAAACACCCTCCAGCATAATCCTGCTTATGACAATAAGTAATTGCATTCAATAATCATTTCAAAAATATTAACTTTCAACCACTTCCCTAACCTAAACCAGCCAATAAGGAACTTCCCCATCAATTTCATAACCAATTCAACGGGAAACATTCAACCCTAGCAAAAGGAAACTACAAAAAGCAGAGAACTTGGGAGTACCCAGATGGGGAAAACCAGCTCAAAGGAATTAGCAAGCAGGAAAAATTTGAGAGAAAAAATGGAAAATAAAAATATTTAAATGACCAGGCAGTGAAGTAGTTCAAATAAAAGGAGCTTCGTGGAGAAACCAAAGTACCTGAGGTTGCACATAATGAAGTGAAGGGAGGGGAGAGAGAGAGAGAGAGAGAGAACACGAGGAAGAAGAGGCCGGAACAAGATCCTGGACACGTCATTCTTAACCCCTAATTTTTTATATAAAAAACATCCTCAGTATTTTATCTTTCTTTTCTTATGGGTGACTCATCTTGTATTTTTATATTACATAATCAAGATAGGTCATAAGTTATATGAAAAAGTGAGAACACAAATAGACTATATACCTATGACCATAAAATTAGGGTAAATTATATCTGGTCCCCTCTAGTTTGACATATTTAAGGTTCGCCTCCCATTTTTTGCAAAGTGATTATAAAACCCCTACTGTGCAAACTAATTGTACAATTTCCCCCCTCTCGCCGGAATCGGCATTTTTTCTGGCGAGAAGGCACGGGAAAAGACTAAAATGCCCCTTCCCATTCAGCAACCCCGCCGCCTCCTTCCCCTTTGAATCACTCCCCCCACCGTCCCCCACATGCTCAATCCCGACCTTGTTCATCACCAAAAATGGAATCTTCCTCAAATCAATCCCACCAATCAAATCCCCACCCCCCGCCCACACCTCCCCCACCCGGAAACCTCAACCCCCAACGAAAGTTCACCACGGTACGACTCCTAACGGGCAGATTCGTCCTCACAGCAACCTCCATACCCGACAACACCCCAGCAATTGCCCCTGCAGCAGCCGGGGGCAAAACCATAATCTTCCGGCCGTAGAACCCCGTCTCCACCCCGGGCGCATCCACAACCTTAATAGACCCATCCTCGTCCGAACTCGAACCCGACCCAGCTCCAATACCACCGATCCTCCTCTCCGATGACTGAGTCTTCTTTACCGAGAAGTCCCCGAACTGCAGCTTAAAGTGAAGCATAAACCTAGGGCCGGTTCTGGTGCGGATGACAAGGGAGAAGGGGTTCCATTTGTCGTTGGGGCGGTAGGCAATGTTGATGGATGGTCCAGATTCGAAGAAGGTGGAGAGACAGAGAGCGAGCTTCTTGGACTCGCCAGCGATGACGCCGGACTAGAACGGCATCCCTAGTACGGTCAGGGGAACCTTCGCTCGGAGCAGCGGCTTCTTTTGCTCGTCCTCCCGGAACTTCACCGACGCCTTCACCTTGGGTCGGGTTTTAATAGGATGATTTTTTTGTTGTTTTTGTTTCCTCTTTATTTTTTTTGTTAGAAATGTTTTTTTGTTTTTTAGTCAAGGGACATTTTAGTCTTTTCCCGTGCCTTCTCGCCGGAAAAAACACCGATTCCGGCGAGAGGGGGGAAATTGTACAATTAGTTTGCACAGTAGGGGTTTTATAATCGGTTTGCAAAAAACGAGGGGGGCAAACCTTAAATATGCCAAACTACAGGGGGCCAGATGTAATTTACCCTAAAATTAGTCGTGTTCTCACTTTTTACAAAAGAGAGTAGACACATCACACATTGATTAAATTTGTGTTCTAACTTTTTCATGTAACGTATGAACTATCTTAATTATGTAATGTAAAAATATGACGATGAGTCACCCACGGACACGTCATTTCTTAACCCCTATTTTTTTAAAAAAAAATCTTATTATTTAATCTTTCTTTTTTTTTGTCTCTGGATGATTCATCGTTATATTTTACATTGCATAATTAAGATAGATCATATGTTACGGGGAAAATGAAAGCACAAATTTAGTAGTTGTGTATAATGAAAACTTTTACAAATAGAGTAGACACTTATGACCATAAAATTAGTTGTCTACTCTGTTTCGTTATAAGTGTCTACTCTATTTGTAAAAAATTATCATTACACAGAAAGATTAAATTTGTTTTTTTTTTACTTTATCATGTAACGTATGATCTATCTGAGTTATGCAATATAAAGATATGGCTATGAGTCACTCACATACATGTCATTTCTTAACCTCTATTTTTTTGTAAATTTTCTTATTATTTTATCTTAATAAAATTTTGATAAAATTTAGAAGATAGATAATAAATTTATTATAAACTTTTCATTATACAAATTATATTTGTGGAGTAACCATTGTGATTTATTTTTTTGCAACCCCGAAAGATGCTCTACCTAATTTTAAGATAACGTACCAAAAAAGTGTATATTTAGATTAACTAAATAATTTAATACAAATATAGTTCGACAAAAAATAACAAAAAATGCCAAAAATATTCAATGAGCTAAGATTGATAAATCCATTACCAAAATTTCTAATTTACTATATTGTGAGTGAGTAACTAATTAGCAGTACTGACTAGTGCAACTTTTATTATTAAAAAATAGCACAATTGGTTGATAAAAGAAAGCACAACTAATCTTTTTTGGAAGTCTCGCCCGCGCATCTTTAATGACGCATGTGTACAATGAACTATCCGTTTATGAAAGTAATATTTTATTATGGAGGTATGTTCAAAAACTTTATTGTATTATGGTCGGATCGAGATTCAAAATATTTGAGCTATTATTGTAAAACATTTTTAGTCAACTCAGCTTGGAATTGTTTTGGCGTTAGTTTCTTCAGTTATGGAGTAGGTTGAGATTGTTTTTCTCCGTCTAGAGTATTATGGAATTCTTCTGAGGTGTTTGGTCGTGTGGTATCCAATTAAGCAATACCGCCTGGCACACATAAAATACGAAGCACATGTTTTAATTCATGATATCCTCAAATATTTTTTAAAAATATTGGTTGAATTATTATGAATAAAACAATTACCATTGAAAAAATTATAGTCTATATAGCATTCGACAACATCAAACTTTGAAAGACAGAAATAAACCAAAATCACAATTTCAATTACAACCAAATCTAACTTTTTCTGCCGAGTGACTATTTAGTCCAGTGGTATTGTTCCCACTCATGTGGGGTGAAGTCCTGAGTTCGATTCCTGACATGAACATTTCTGATCTAATAGAATAGAATTTAGAATAGGATCTAAAAAAAAATTAACTTTTTCTTTTGTCTGAATGACAACTAAACTAATTAGCGCAATGGTCTTATAAGATTAGAGTGGATGGGCCGAAGAATTGCAAGCCCAACATTCATTATCAGGGAACAACCGAACAAATACACAAAATAACGGTGCTAACTGCTAAATCAAAAGTCAAAACTGGGCTCAGAGTGGATCTTGTTCTTGCGGAATCCTCACCCCAAATCAATTGACAAGTAAAGAATCTGGATTTAGATACCAGAGCAGAGCTTTGATTTATTGTGATCAGTATATAAAAATTATATATATGAGATTTAGCAACTATAATATCCATATATTGACTATTGACGAGCAACACATGCAACTATATTTTTTTAGCTTAGTAAAATTTGTGAATCAGGCATTTATCAAACATATTAATCTATTTTTTAGCAATACAAAATTGTAGAAATGATATACAGTTAAATTTTAACATTACTTTGTTGACATGATTCCGAATTGAAATTTTGGACAAATTTATCCATTACATTGTCTATTTTGATTTCACAACTACATGTAAAAAAAAAACACAACAAACAGCTAATTAAAGACTGATCCACCCATACATATGCAACAAAAGAAGCGAAACAGCAAACCTCCATTTTTACCTCGAACATTTTCTTTCCCCAAAACGACAGAATCTCTAGACAACCAAACCATACTTGATAACAAAAAAAAGTCAACAACAACCGACCAATCCCAAACACCGTCCAACGGTCAAATTTTTAGACAAGAGATAAGAAATAAACTAATCTAGATATTCCTCGGGAACGGGCAAGTCCTCGTCGTCGGGCGAGGCCGGGACCCACTCACCATCTTCATCCCTAACTAGACCCTTGTTCTTCTCGACCCACCAAACCCCAGGAACCATCAACTCGTCCTTCAAGAACTCGCACGACTTGTTGACCAAAGCCACGCTCCTCTTCACCTGGAACCCGAACTCCTTCCCTTTCCCGTTCCACCCTGCGACTATATGCAACATCGCCTGCAAGTTGTGCCAGTCGCTAGGGTTCTTCGAGTCCTTCAAGTACGGCGACTTCCTCGTGTCGATTTCCAGCTCGACGCCCGTCTTCCTGTACCCGAGTAACCTCCCTGGGTAGTGTGGGATTAGGTCTATCGTGTTCTTGACGTGGAGGACTTTAAGGTTCGGGTGCTCGTTGAACCTCTCGTTGAAGGCTTTGTTACCTACTTCGGGTAGCCCGAAGACGAAGGCGGCCACCGGGATGTCCCGAGCGCCACCGTTCTCCACCACGTCGAATGCCGCGATCACGGAGAGGCTGGCTCCCAGGCTGTGTCCGGTGAAGATGATGGATATGTCCTCGCCGGAGTACTTGCTCCTTATCTCGTGTATCTTGCTTAGTAGCTGCTTCCTCATGCTTAGCTTCGTGTACTCCGACTTGGGGTCGTCGGAGTTGTAGATGGTCATCCACCCTCTCATCACTTTCGGGTTTTCGTCGTCGTCATCGCTGTCGTCGTCGTCGGCGCCGTTGTTGTTCTCTGGTTTGAACTTGGTAGGGTTTAGAAGAGGAGTGGCGGAATCCTGCTTGGCGCCGAGGATGTCTATCCACTCGTAGTTCCTGGTGGTGCCACGTAGCGCCACGTAGACTTCCCGGCGGCCAATCGTGGTGGAGTACTCGTCGGAGGTAACGGCGATGTAGCCGATCCAGTTGGACTCGCGGTCCCACGCCTCTCGGGACTGCGAGCGGAGGAGGAATGCCTCGGGAAGGCTCACTCTCGCGGTCGCATACAAGAACGAATATACCTGATATCGTTTTTTGAACAAGTATAATTTAATTTATTCAACAATAAATTGCCAAAATAATAATTACTAAAATTTAATATTATTACAGTACTTTTAAGTGTACAAATCGCCAACATAAATCAAAGATAGTATTCCATCAACTGATATAGTTTACTTCAGTTTTAATAGAATCCGGTGCATTAGCGACCCTAACCCAAAAAAAATTGAGTGAGGAGCGAGAGGGGGAGACCGACCTGGTAGTTTTTGGCGTCTTCGAGCATGACCTTGTCGAAGAACTTGGCCTTGCCATAGCGGGAGGTTCCACAGTACTTGGAGTTGCGGTCGTTGTCGAAGGAGTCGTAGGTTCCCTGGCAGAAGTCGCCGCACCGGAGGATGAGCTTCCTGACGTTGATGTCCAGTGGGTCCAGAAACTTGTCCCAGTTTGTGCTGCCTAGTATTTCCGGCCACGTCGGTTCCATTGATACCTTGCAGCTACGGGGACGAAGGAAGAAGGATAAGGAATTATTAAATTTGTTCAAGTATTTGGATTGCATAGGATGCTTTGTTTAAGTAAATGTAGAGAAGAGCTGGTTTGGTAGGAATTTAATATTAAAGGTAAGGCATAGGGCTGCGAAGTGGTGCTGTGACCCACAATAAAAGGAATATGTAAATACATAATCATTGACCACTACTTTAGCACTTTTTGCTTTCTCCATTTCGGAATAATTTCGAAGTATGAATGTTTGGACCATTTATATTTTAATAAAATTAAGAAGAAATAAAAAATGAACCATGTAACCAAGTCATAATTATGAAAAGATCACTAAAAAAATAATTCATTTTCGGTATTTGTTTTATGTTTAGTGCTCCATTACCGCGTAATCCGTCTAATTAGTGTCACTGAGTCAATTTGGGTGTGATTAAAGTAATGGTTGATGGAAGGTACAGAACTGATAATTAACCACGTTTTGGAAACTCTTATCAGTAAAGACTAAAGATGTCAAAATGAATAGAAAAGACTTCGTCCATCTCTTTTTTTTTTTCTGGTAGAAAGATTCCCTCCATCGTGTGTGAACAACTGTGGGACATTCAATTAATGTTTGACGGACCTTTCAAAAATAAAAATAATGTTCGACGGCGGCTTCCACTTTGGTGACCACCCTATACGACACATTAGCTGTTGTCTATTAAATTATTGAAGTTTGACACATAATATATACATGATTATATGGTTTCGTTAGAAACAAATAAGAAATTTTGTATAATCCTACGTATTGATCTTATTGGACCTGGACGCCTTACATATTTACAACTTACATGTACAAATAATTGACCGTGGATGTTTCAACAAAGCATAACAACAATATTATTTGGTTCGGAGTTCGATTATATATATAACGGGCCGAACCTTAACGGACCATAGCCGAGAAAAAGAAGTTTTGACATTTTATTAAAAAGCCCAAAAGCCCAAAGCTCAAAATTGGTCGGTGAAAACGACTCTCCTTCCTTCCTTGGAATTCTCTGGACTCACTGTGAACTCACTCATCCGAACCACAACCGCCAGAAAAGAAAAGAAAATTAAAAAAGAAAAGAAAAAAAGAAGAAGAAATGGCGGAGAAGTCAAAGAAAGTTCTGATGCTATGCGGGGATTACATGGAAGATTACGAGGTAACTGCAACAAGTTTCAAACTACCTTTATCTATTAGTTCGCGATAACCGCCACCTACTAGTTAATGATGGAAAAGCGGCGCCGTTTCAGGCGATGGTCCCTTTCCAAGCTCTCCTGGCCTTCGGTGTCCACGTGGACGCCGTCTGCCCCGGCAAGAAATCGGGCGACGTCTGCCGTACCGCCATCCACGACTTCATCGGCCACCAGGTAGTAGAAAATCCGGTGTTAAATAAAAAAAAAATATTTGGGAAATTGCTTAATTGGAAAACCACTTTTTTAATGATGAGTTTTAACAGCTCTGTTTGTTTGGTTTGTTAAGACTTACTCCGAGTTGCGGGGTCACAACTTCCAACTCAACGCCACGTTTGCTGACCTGGATTTCGGCAAGTACGACGGGCTGGTGATCCCCGGAGGGCGGGCTCCGGAGTACCTTGCGATGAATGATTCTGTTTTGGAGTGCGTCAGGAGGTTCTCCCAGTCCGGGAAGCCGATTGCCTCTATTTGCCACGGGCAGCTGATTCTGGCCGCTGCAGGTGCGATTAAGGGCCTGAGATGCACGGCCTATCCCACGTTGAGACCCAGTCTTGTGGCCGCGGGCGCGCATTGGGTCGAGACCGACTTTTCTAGGTGTGTTGCTGATGGCAACCTGATTACTGCCGTCGCCTATACGGGACATCCCGAGTTCGTCCGCCTGTTTGTTGAGGCATTGGGAGGGAAGATCACTGGTGCCGATAAGAGGATCCTGTTCCTCTGTGGGGTAAGTTTGGATTCCTTCTCCGATTTGGCTGTACAAAGTCGATTTAGAGGTTTATGAGCGCTTGCTTGTTTCTGAAATTGTCAGGACTATATGGAAGACTATGAGGTGGCTGTTCCTTTCCAGTCCTTCCAAGCTCTTGGATGCCAAGTTGATGCAGTTTGCCCTAAGAAGAAGGCTGGGGATAAATGTGTGACGGCTGTCCACGATTTTGAAGGTGATCAAACCTACAGTGAGAAACCGGGCCATAATTTTACACTAAACGCATCCTACGAAGGCTTGGATGCCTCAAGTTATGATGCCCTTGTGATACCGGGAGGTCGTGCACCCGAGTATCTGGCACTGGATGAGACTGTTCTCGCTCTGGTGAAGGATTTCATGGAAGCTAAGAAGCCCGTTGCATCCATCTGCCATGGCCAGCAGATCCTAGCAGCTGCTGGTGTCTTAAAGGTACTTTTGCTAATGCCCTTAAGCGAAATATGCCGAGGTTACCTGTTCACGTCTCAAGGGACAAATATGTTTGTAACTTGCAAGTATCAGATTGAATGTGCTGCCCATTTGTTCTGTCATAATTCTGCCTCCCATAGTTTAAGGACTCGACCAGAATGTGCTGGATGTTGTTTCTTGTTCGTTACATGTTTCTGCTACCCAACGATTGTATTCCGCTTCGTAACGTCTATTTGCCTTTGCATATGCATCTGGCAGGGGAGAAAATGTACAGCATACCCTGCAGTGAAGCTTGATGTTGTTCTGGCAGGAGCGACCTGGTTAGAACCTGACCCCATCGATCGCTGTTTTACTGACGAGAACTTGGTCACTGGAGCTGCTTGGCCCGGCCACCCGGAGTTCATCGCTCAACTGATGAAATTGCTGTCTATTCATGTGTCGTTCTAAGTGCTTGTAAACTTGCTTATGCATCTCCTTGTATTACAGCCTCGTCTCGCGATACTGAACATTGAGTGTAGTTTGAGGGTTCATAGATATGTACAATTTTCCTGGTGGTCATATGAAACTGTAATGGCATGTTTTAGACCGACAGATCTCGATTCTGCAGACACGGTTACTAAATCTTGCATTTGTGGAAGGAGAACAACGAAATTCAATAAATCTGTCTTAAAATGCAAAGCCAAACCCAAATGTTTCACCGTGTTCAACATGCCCAAGGCGGGAAAAAAGTACGTTTGAGTGTACATCCCAGGTTGACAGCATCTCATAAGACTAGGGATGAGGGCAGCAAAATCTCAATCCTGGATTATTTGGGAGATGATTCTCACTAATGTTGCCTCTATAATTAGTTTCGCCATTCACCATTATTGTGCAGTATAGTTCTTGAAAAGATTTTGGGGTGAATTATTGTCAAAGCTTTGAAATTATCCTAAAAGGCTTTTGCGAGGCATTTCCGCAACAAGCCTACGCGGACTTGGTCACTTCATGAATAGCATTTGCCAGATATCTGACGTTGCCTGTGGTGATGCCCGCCATGCTGAATCAAATTCGTCGCATGTTAGTAGATGCCGGATCCAAGTAACACATCGCAGATAAAGTTCAGTTGCATTAGCGAACTTGAGATTTACCTGATTCGACCATTACGAGTCATGTAGATGTGATATTCTTCTGTCAAGCGATCAACTTGTTCAGGTGTCATTCCACTATAACAAAACATTCCAATCTGCAGGAAATAGATCCATGATTCATAAAAAAGTGCAGGAGGAATCAAACATGTTATTGAATTCAGCCGAAACAAGATCTGAATCAACTAGCTCGCTGTACCTGATTGGTAATGTGCTTCCATGGCAAAGGGGAACCCAACTGTTCAAGATTTTCCCGTAATGCAGTTCTCATACCAATGATGCGATCAGCCATACCCTGTAAAAGAATGTTAAAAGTTTCAGAATCTTTATAAAGAGAGCACAAAATGTTGCTAGGTTAGAAAGTTTGCCCACTCCATGGATATAAAACACACGACATTGCATCGGTCCAAATTCATTGACACCAAATAGTTAGCTTTAGTGGAAAGTGGGGCATAGGTTACCTTTACTTCCTTGAGCCACAATTTCTTCAGGTCTGGATCTCCCAATATAATTGAAACGATAAGTGCACCATGAACAGGAGGATTGCTGTACATGGGTCGTGCAAGCTGCTGCAACTGGCTCTTCACCGCCACAGCTTGTTTCTCATCATCACATAACACACTGCAAAGCTCGAATACATCAGTCAATAATGTACTAATGTAGTACGATTTGTTACTCGATATTTGAAAGAGAAATAGTCTAACAGAGATCACCATGCTTATGCTTGCTTTAGAACTAGTCCTACATCAAGGTGGCATACAACGGGATGAGAGTTGGGTCCTTATCAGGTTAATGCGACTTCAATTATTGAGTTATGTGATCAATAAATGTCATTTGCATTGGAACTTTGATAACTTTTAAGTCAACGATCAGTACCTCAGGCAACCGACTCTTTGGCCATAAAGTCCCATGTTTTTTGCGTACGACTGGGAGATGCCAATTTGATGCCCATCCTCGAGAAAAATCCTGATGGATTTCGCATCCCTCTCTGGATCGCCGCTAGCAAAACCTTGATATGCCATATCAAAGAAAGGGAAGTGACCTTTGGCCTGAAATGAATCAATGCAATTCAGCAAAAGATGACGAAACCAGCTGAGACACGAACAAGCAGATAAAGGAGCAGAAGTTGAATGGAATGGTTTACCTTAAACTGGTGTGAGATCTCTCTCCATTGTTCTTCCGTAGGGTCAACCCCAGTAGGATTATGAGCACAAGCATGGAGAAGGAAGAACGAACCATTTGGAGCATTCTGAACAATAAGGTTTTTATTCAGATTGAAGGAATGATAAATATTAAGGATGACCATTAATTAGAGCGGAAATGAATAAACAATAACAAAACTGAAAAAGAAAACATATTGCAACAGCCTCAAGTACCTTAATATCATCCATTAGTGCTGCAAAATCCAAACCCCTAGATTCGGGGTGATAGTAATGGTAACTCCGTTCAGGCACCTGAGCATCTCTCCAAATGTTATGGTGGCTGTAATTTGTAAAAAAAGCCATGGAATCGGGCGGGAAATGATATTTTGATCAGGTCCGTTCATCATTATGGATGCAACGCAAAGAACTCAACAACCAGTCGTTAGGCATATCCCTAAGATTGGCAGGATCAGAAACTTACTTTGACCATGTCGGGATGGGTATATAAATTTGTGAATCGGGACGAAAGCGTTTTTGAAAATCTGCAAAAAGCCTGCATGCGCCAGTCCCGGATAGAGATTGCACCGCTGCTATCCTTTTATCTTTGATTAGCTCCGAATTTTCACCGTAAGCCAACTTCAGACTCTCTTCAACCATCTTTAGACTCCCACCCATGGGTAGATATTCCCTGGTGAAATACAAACAGAAGCTAATGCCTCAGTAAAAAGTAATCTAGCTTGCAAAACTTTAACTTGAGTAAAATTTAGCTGTATTTGTTGTATATTTTCATGTTATCACAAGGTTCGACCACTTAACGAGGAATACAGGTATCCTCAACTCACATGGACCCAAGCATAACCAGTCACGGGTCTCGTTAAAGCAATTAACTTTGTAATCATTTTCCAATTTTCATATCCAACCCCAGGTGAATTTTCTCGCCATTTCCAATGTGGGATTCTCTCCGATATTGTGTACACCGATGGACAAATGGGCCCAATCAAACATTTGTCCTATAATTGTCACGGCCTTGTTAGAAGTTAGAACAATGCCTTATTGCCAACCACCAAACTCATCTAGAAAAAAGACCAAATCCACTTGAAACTAGACAGACTTTCACATGATTCGGAAGAAGCATAAAAGAAGCCTAATCCCAATACAAAAGAAGATGGAATAACTTTTTCTTTATCAATTACGTCGGGTTGGAATCAGAATTATGGTTTGGTGGGCAATAAAAATTTGGGCCGTTGGGACCAAATGTTAAGAGGGACCACACACCAACCACCAATATACCAGAGATCAATTCGACCACGAAATCATGAATTAATGTAAATTGCCACTTCCAAATCCAAACCACTAAATAAAAAAACGCATTAATCTTAAATAGCAGAATTAGTCTATCCGGTCGGTGTTCAGAATCGGTACAATATTATATTATATAATAAAGATTAAACTAAAGCTGCTCGTCGTTATTACCGATACAACAAAGTGCACCATTAAAGAAAAATTAATTCGTTAAGCCAAAAACCGAGGGGACGAAAGTGACTCACATGTTCTGGCTGCCGGCGATACGGCGCTCCGCCTCTCTAACGCATTCCAGCACCACCGGCTTCCCGTTATCGTCACGGTAAGCTCCCTAAAAACCACGGCACCGCTCCCATAATTAGATCAAATTTATATATATATATGGAGAGAGGAGAGAGGGAGGGAGGGAGTACCACTCCGACGTTGACTTTTTCGGGACTAGGATCGGCGAGGAAAGCCTCGGTGACGCCGAGGATGGGGTCCTTGGCCGCCGGCTCGACGTTCTTCCACCACGAGGACATGGATCTGGCTCCAACTGCACTCCCGGCGACACCCCGCCACGTGGCGAATTTCCCCCTTGCTAAGGCCATGGTCCCCACCCGAGAATCTAGAGGCGATGTCGGAAGAAAGAAGCTCTTGAGTGCACCGGGACCAAGTTGCCTGCGACTAAATTTTTACACAGGTAAACGCTTTGCACGGATATATATGGAGAGAGGAGAGAGAGAGAGAGAGAGAGAGAATTATGTCTTTTTTTATACAACTTAGTATTCTAGACCAATAAATATTTAAATTAGTTGTCGATAAATTTATTTTAACTTAATTATTTTTTTAGTTTGAATCATACAAAACAACAATACTAAATTTTTATTGAACTATTTTCTTTTAAATTCTAATTGACTCAGATTTATATTAATTAATCAAATAAATTTAATAAAAAATAGTTTTAACCAAAAAACTAATTTATATTTTTTTTGAGAAAAAAATAATTTATATTTGACTGACCTAAAATTTTAAAAATACTAATTATATGTTCAATTTTAATTTGTAGAGAATGACCTGTTGTGGGTATGGAACTAAATGTTGGTTAATGATTTAGTTATATAAATTGCGAAGTATATGGGTTAGTGCGAGAATGCGTCTGAGCGGATATGTTATGACATTATGGCGATCAGCAATCCTATCACTGTCATCGTTGTTTCAATTTTTTTTTCTTATTTATATTAGTCTTGTACTTATAATCAATTTTCTTCCTTCATCAGAGGCGGAGTGACATGTTACAAAGTGGGGTCAATTGACCTACTTAATTTCTTATTTATTTGATAATTTAATATATAATTTAGTATATGTACTCATTAAACATAAAAAATTGACTCCATAAAAAATTGATTAACTTATAAATTAGATTTACATACTAAAAAAATTATATATTTTATATATTGCCCCCATTGAAAAAAATTTCTCGTTCCGCCCCTGTCCTTCATCCATATCATTGCAATCTTTATAATTTTTGTGTCTGTATTAGCACTCTTTATTTTTTAATACAATTAAATATATTATACTTGAATACGATAACAAATTTAAAAATATTAAAATAAAGTTTGAGACAACAACATTTTGTGAAATATAAAAATAATTATAAATTACATAATTAATTATGAAATTCATAAATTTATAAATAATTATAAATTATATAATTTACTATTACTTAATTTTAGTCGCATATATTAAAATTTATAAACTACATCAATTAAATTATTGGAAACAAAATTATTTGTAAGATTATTGACAAAATTAAAAAAAAATGTTCGAATAAAATAGTGCAAAGTGAAAAACATTAATTTTTTTTCTTAAATAATATTTTTTTTAGAAAAGTTAAGAAAAATGTAAAAAAATAAATATAGACCAATCATGTCGTACTATGCATGCGAAGGCACCAACGTGATACAGTTTCACGAGACGTCACACTGATACGCAGCAGCGCACTGCATGTCAGCATGACATTGACGCTCGCGATCTCGATTAGATACGTAGCGAGACTCAAGAGAGTACAATCTAAATGTTTTAAAAGAAAGACAGCGGTGATTAAGATATTTTTTTATTTTTTTTCTCTCTCTTCAAATCTTACTTTCCATTATTGTAATCGTCTAACATAGAAGATAATTTATTTTCATGAAAATTGAATTAATTAATTTTAAAAAATATAAGACCTTTCCTTCGTTAAATAATCACGTTTTAGCAGGTCTTTCGCTTTTCTTCCCGGATGGTTAGAATATGTAAATCCCAGAATTTACCAATGTCCCAACGAGTCCCTTGGGATTTGTCGAGAGTTTGACTCGGTAAACACGTGAGCAGACCAGTCTTGGGCGCAAGACGTGCAACCGGACGGGAAACATAGAAATGTGTGCCTCTCTATATTTTTATTTTGAGCAACAACATAATACTCTCTTTATTTCTTTCCGAAAGATCCAAAATACTCATTTTATTTCTGTTCTTCAATTCTTTTGTGGAAAAAAGGTATATAAATATTCATCTTCCTTTTATTTTCTAATAGAACATCGTACTCATGCAATTAATTGAGATCGGCAAAACTTACTTCCACTATTTGTATACATCTGATATGAAGATCAGAATAGTATATCAACAATACAAATTTTATTATGTATTAAAAGATTATGTCAAATGTGCGTAAATAATATCCTTGAGGGATAAAATTCGACGGAAAAAATTAACAAATAGTCATCTAGTAATATGTGCTACTTGATAGAAAATATCTTAATTAAATGGTATTCATTCAAAGTGGTACTACCATTCTCTTTCTTCTTTGGGCCCGTTTATCTCATCCTGGACTCATTTTTGAAATAGTGGCCAGCCCACTTTTAGTTCTAAAACCTGAGACACGATCTCCGTAGTTTGATAAAACCTGAAAGTAGATGCAATTTCAAGGAGAGTCATTAGTAAATAAAATCCTGAGTTAAGCCAAATTCTATAATAACGTTAGTCCTCTTGCAGGAACCGGGTTACTCCCATCCATTATTCAGTTTGGCCAGTTCTGTGGGGAAAGTTCCAGCAGAGAGAGGAGCTAGCTGTCCACTTCTTGTCGGAAAGTGCAAGTTCTTGGAGTGGGAAGACTAAAACGTACACGCATGTCGGGAGTACATCCCAGCACTTGCTTGTTCGAGCCGGGGTTCAAAATTCTCCACGATCCGCCACGTGCTAAACTAATATACACATCTTAGGTCTTCCCTTGTCCTTGTGGTGGTCCTCCAGGCCAAGATCAAGATCACTAGTTATTTCTTTGTCTAAATACCAGTCGTAGTTAACCTAAATTTATAAGTAATAGCTAATGTAAGTGTGACCGGATGAATACGGGTTCTTCCTTAAATTTATGATGGAAAGAATCAAATTTTAATATTGTCTAGATCTTAAGAATTTAGGTTAATTCACCTAAATTTTATCTCACCAAAAAATAATTTAAGCAATAGATCGCACAGTTGTCTATTGCCAAATATTTTGATAATAAAGTTGTACGTATTACTATTTTAAACTTTGAAATACTCAAAAATAATTTATACAAAAAATACGTGTAAATATGACGGACACAATTATAAACGCTCTCTGGTACAAGTGCTAAAGAACACGGCAGTCTTGTGACACATCTTTCAAATACCTATTATTAAAATTTACATAAATTTTAACTTGACTAAAATGTAAAATGCCAAATAAACTTATTTTAATACTAGATTCTTGTTATACTAACATTTCCTCCAGATTATAAAATTGTTTCGCGGCCGAGGATTTGCCATCTCAGCATTTCTCCCTGCCACGCCAGAAATTCCTCCCTCCTTTAGAATTCCCGGGAAATATTTCACAGCAATTATAATCTCTCGGAAAACTACAAAGTTGTTCGTACATAAGACAAAACTACCAAGTTCATCTCCGCGAGGGAAACGAAGGGAAGAAGAAG
>SOPF01028195.1:0-27828 GCA_012979155.1 Hypericum perforatum
AAATTCTGGTAAATTGGCCTAAATTTTGAACTTCAGATAATTTTAAACTTTATTTTTTTCTCAGAAAATTTTGAACTTTAATTTTTTCTCAAACAATTTATTTTATTTTATTCTCCTCCCAAGATGCTTTGGAGAATTGGAGTTGAATAAAAGGGAAACCCAATGATAACTTGTGGCTCACAGCCAGTCAGACCAACACCAACAGCACAGCATATTCAAATTTGGCCCAGCCTGTCTGGAAGACAAAAGTATAGACCCGTCAACACCAGTAATTATAGTCATGGTTCTGACTTTTTTTTAAATATAGAATATAATTCCAACCGACGAAAACATATTTATTAAACAAATAATTTGAATTCAATCAGAGTCTAAATTATACTGAAAGGATGTATTTTAAGATTTTGAAATATCCATTGTACTAAAGTAATAATTTATCTATTTATATGCGATATAAATTTATACTAGTTGATTAATCTAAGCTAGACCAGTATAATTAATATTTTATCAACAGATATTTAGTATTGATATATTTTTCATAATCACAATTTAAATTATCTCACCAATGGATCTAAACCTTTGTTGGTGAATGTTATTGTATACTATAATTATGTCCCAGTAGAACAAAAACACTAAGAATTAACGACACCTCATTGATGAGGTTTGGCACTTTGGCTATGAGCTACGATGTCGCCTCGCCTTTTAACAGAAACCTCCATTTTTTTTACTCACAGAAATAGAAACGTCTACCAAAATGACTTTATTGCTTCTAAATTAAGTGCCATCCGATATTACAACAGAAACTACAATGATACGAAGAAAAATATTATAAGAGCCGGAAAGAATTTGTAACATACATTATTCTTATTTATTTTACCTTATAACTTATAACCAAAATTTGTTCTAATTATTCACGGTGTTATGGTCCAAAAAATTTGTTTAAATAATGAGATGTCATTAAAATAAAATCTTATCAATCTGGACATTTTAAAACAACTAAATAATAGATTGCCAAAGTACAAAATCAAAGTGTTAAAGAAGACTTTAACCATTAACTCACTGACCCGCCATTATGACAATTCGGAATATCTAGCTTGGTTGACCACAGATCTCAACCGTTAAAAGACCCAATCAGTAACCTCAGTCCCTGGTGATCGTTGACCAATTCCACCTCTTTTTTAGGAATATATCAACCCATTTTTTAGGAATAAATCAACCAATTTTCAATACCGCAATTTGTCCAATAATTCCTCCCTTGATGACTCCACCACCAGTATTATAATAATTACTATAACCAACTCCACATGCTCATATATAAAACAGTTTTTTTTTAAGAACGTATAAGACAGTTAGTATTTGTTTTTACGCAATCAATGAAATTAAAAGGTTAATATTGAGATCAAATGTTAAAATCTTGTACTAATTAAAATTTATCTCGAATTTAAATAGTTGAAAATCCAAATATTTTTATACATGTTGGGGAAAGTATTTTTTTATCTTTTAAAGATCTAGTATTATTTGGAAATGGCAGATGGTGTAAACCGACAGAAACTTAGAAGGTTAATTTTCATAGGAAAAAGTATTTATTTTAAAAATAATCATACTCTTAAACTTCTATTTCTGTAATAACTAAAAATTAAGTATAGCAGAAATCAAAATAATCTTTTGAATGGAACAAAAGGAAAGTCAAAATGGGAGGGAGAAATGAAACAATATTTTTTTTTTGGAGAAAAGTAAAAGCAAACAAAAGAATAACATAACGTTCCCTTTTAAATAAATAATTAAAGAGCCGCCTTTATTTCCTCTTTTACTTTCCCAGCAACCTTTCAATTATTTTTCTCCCCTCCTCCTCCTTTCCCCTTCAGACAGTACATAACCATTTGGAACTGACTTTTCTCCTCTTTTTTTTTCTCTCCCTTTTATTATCTGGGTTTTGACCACTTAGTGAGAGAGAGAGAGAGGGAAGGAGATGAGAGACATGTACGTGGTCCCACCACCGGCGTCTCAGTCGGAGTCTGCCGCCGGAGAGGACGGTGATTCGGGTCCGGACAGGATTTACCAGGCGTGGAAGGGAAATAATGTAAGCCAAAAGTTCCAACTTATTTTTTCCTTTTGTTTGATAGTTTAATTGACATGTTGGTGGGCTAAAGTTGGAGTCTTTAGTGTTTTGCTTGATTTAGTGAAATTGGGTCTTCATTTCTAGGGTTGACTAGTGGATGGGAGGCCTCTAAAGTTGAGGTTTTGAATCCTGTTGGAGTTGCTTCAGATGGGTTCTTGAGCTTTTCACTTACCCTTTGTCCTGTTCTCTTTGCTTGTAGTGAATTAGGAGGTGAATCGTTGTCGTTCGCGCTTGAATTGAAGTTTGTGTTAGTTGTTGCTTTGGTCTAGTGTTTGGAACTACTACTAGTTGACTTTGCTCGGTTTGACCTAGTAGATTAGTTCTCATGAGGTTTTGTGCATAAGTTTTTGTTTAAGGCTCGATCTTTGTTCAAGATTTTCCTGAATGGCTTGGCCTGTGAGTGTACTGGAGTGTTTGTGTGTGCGTGAGTTTGTTTGCGCTTATCTTCTCCATAGTTTCTTCCTGCGTCCTCTCGTTGTTCTTGTTTACTGTGGAAAAAGGTACCTTTAGGGTCTAGTTCATCTTAGGTCTTGTGGGTTGTAGATGTAGCAACAAAGAATGGTGTTGCTATTGGGAATCGTCCTGTGAGCTTCGTACTTATTGATCGTCTGCTTATGAATGTTGGTTAAGACCCATGTATGTGCATAGACTACCTCGTACTTGAGAGTTTGTTGTTGTTTCAAAACAAGCTTAAATTTTCGGAGCAGCATAAGGAGAAAAAGACCGTTATATTGATTAGCTTCTAATGTCAATCATATATGTGGTTATTTCGTGTGATGTATGTAAGCTCCTCAGTTGGCGTATGTCATGGTTATATAAATTCTGAAGCTAATTGATGATTGGCTCTGTCTTTTGCAGATATTTCTTCTTTCAGGACGACTAATATTTGGACCTGACGCAGGGTCACTTTTGGCCACGATATTTCTTATTGTTGCTCCTGCAGCCGTATTTTGTGCATTTGTGGCGAAAAAACTGCTCGATGATTTTCCTGACCACTGGGGAATTTCAATAATGGTTATAGTTCCTGTTCTGACAATAATAGTGAGTACTTCCTATTATGGTCCGAAGCTCATGCTCATTTAAAGTTGCAGTCTTTATGTACAAGTACTTCACCATCCACAAATTTGCATTCGCTGTCTTGTGTGTTCTTGTGGGTTGTTCATAATTTTGGTTTTTTTTTAAGTTTTAGGCCACTGGTTCTTGGGAGAGATCGGATCTTCGTGGTTGGCATTTGCAAGTTTTATGGACTTTGTGTTTAAAAGTAGAAATCTTCTCAAAATTTTCTACGGAAGTGTGAGTTTGAATCTATTAAATGTTTGAAATGCTGAAAGGCTTGTAGTTTGAAATTTTCTCAAAAAAACCACCAAAAATGCAATAAAATTTGGCTGTCTATGAACAACAAATAACTAAATCAACTTCCAATTTGCTTCAATTTTATTCTATGTTCTTTTGGTTGAAATTTTGTTCTGAAGATTTAAGACATGCTTATTAGTCCTGGCAATCTGGCATTTAAACCAATTGTGTCAAAATTTCTGGCAAAGGAGCTGATACTTAGCGTTTGTGTTGTTCAGGATTTGACATTTCTATTCGTAACTGCTGCACGAGATCCCGGTATTATTCCACGAAATACTCATCCTCCGGAGCCAGAAGGCTACGAAGGACAAAGTGAAGTCGCAGCTGGACAGACCCCTCCATTTCGTTTGCCACGAACAAAGAATGTAATGGTCAACGGGATAGTTGTGAAGAGCAAGTACTGTGATACTTGCATGCTATATCGGCCACCACGCTGCTCTCACTGCTCGATCTGCAATAACTGTGTACAAAAGTTTGACCACCACTGTCCCTGGGTTGGCCAATGCATTGGACTGGTAAATTATTTTTATGCTAATGTCTATCATTTTTATGCCAATGTCCCTGGGTTGGCCACTCTCACTTGAATATCTTATCTTTCAGACTACTCCGGTTATGTTTGATCTTTGCCTTCTATACCACAATGAAATATTTCCCTCTTCTTTTGCAGCGGAATTATCGTTTCTTCTTCATGTTTATCTTCTTTGCAACTATACTTTGTGTGTTCGTGCAAGCGTTTTGCTGGGTCTACATCAAAAGGATCATGAATTCTGAGGATAAATCAATTTGGAGAGCCATGTTGAGGACACCTGCCTCTATAGCACTGATCGGCTACACGTTCTTAGCATTTTGGTTCGTTGGCGGCCTTTCGTGTTTCCATCTATATCTCATGAGCAAAAACCAGGTTCGAACATGTACCGTCTTTCTATGTTTGATAACTTGAATCATCTTCTTTGTTCTAGTCGTCATCCCTTTCTATGTCGAATTAATGCCGAGGTTCTGGCTTCTCATTGTTTGGCAGTCAACATATGAGAACTTCAGATACCGTTACGAGGGACTGGAGAATCCTTTCGACAAAGGAGTCATCAGAAACTTGATTGAAGTATTTTTTTCAAGCATTCCTCCATCCAAGAACAACTTCAGGGCAAAGGTTCTGAAGACTCCGGAAGTTCCACCTAGATTGGTTAGTGGTAGCTACACCTACTCTGATAGAGAAAAGCACATCGGGGACATAGAAATGGGTAGGAAACCAGCTAATGAGGATGACATTAGGGAGGTGGGAAACTATGAAGGAACGGCCAGAAAAGACGACAACCTGGACAAGGACGAAAGAATTTCCGACGTTGCTATAGATTTGAGCAGGATGCTTCCTACACAAGTTGCGGAAGGGCGCAGCGTTCTTCATTCCCGGCGCGCTAGCTTGGGAAGAGAAGGTGGAAGCTGGGACTTGTCTTCTAACAATCACACTGAAGCAGCTGCATTTGGCGATTCAATGAGGGTTATCGTCGATGATGACACCAACTTGAAACCGCGAGCTCCGTGATTGCAAGACTAATTACGTGGCAACATCCACAAGCTCGCGAGGTAGAAGATTCTCACGGCCTTACGGAATGAGAAGAATCCCGAAGAATGAGGAGGGAAATCCCATTGACGTCAGGTACTTTTAAAGCATTGGTTGTGTGCATATGGGATAGTGTTATTCTTGTGATGGTTATACATTGTGTTCTTACTTCCCTCGGTATGTATAGAGTTTTATGCATTCATGGTTGTGACAGTTTCGGGTTGTTCGATTCGAAGTTGTTGTTCCGGCTCGATGATAACAACCATGATTGGTATGTAATCCTTGTGTGTAATAGGTTCGTTATTCATTCTTAAGCTTTTGATGGAGTTTTCCTTTTCTTCACCTTCTGGAGTGGACTCCTCCTATTCAGGTTCCAGAACATGGTTCACTTTGCCTTCCTCTCTTGCATACAATACATACATACATACATACATATATATATATATATATACACACATACATACATACATACATATAATACAAACATACATACACATATATGTACATATTTATACATACATACATACATATATATATATATACATATATATATATATATATTATATTAGAGAACTTGTAATGAAATTTAGTACGAATAACTTTATTTTATTAGTTTTTGAAGTGTTATCCACCGTTTAACTGATCTTATACATCATTCTTATCTTGAGAATACGTGGACCAATATGTACTTGGTACCATATGCTAATTTTTGATTTGGGATTATAGATTCATGGTTATACTTGAAATAAATGCGCAGTAAAATGGAATTAAAAGAAAAAATATATTTGATAGTAGTTAGTTTTATTTTTCTGGGGATGGGATCCTTGTTATAATTTAGTATTCGACGATATTGAGATTAGGTAGATAAAGTTTTGTCATCCTTGGTGGTCTCACTTAATTGTTCTTACATCAAATGTGAATTAATCATCCATAGCTCTAGTTTAATTAAAAATTCCAACCTCAAGTATGAGTTAATGGGAGTCCATTAAATTCTTGGAGATAAAATAAAATTTGGTGGATTTATGGATCCATTAAATTCTTGGAGACAAGATACTGTTGTAAAAAATCACAGAAGAGTTCACCTGATCCAAACTTCAAATAGTAATTAACTCATTTGGTCTTCTACATCTGACCCTATTGAAGTATGGGGTCACTTCGTCGACGATTGGGACATTCACTTATTTAAGGTTTCAATGGTGACTAATTATAATCGAATTTGACACAACTAAAATTTAGAAGTTCGAGTTAAGCTAAACCAGACTGTATTAGATGATTTATGTGTTGATTAATTAATGAAATTGAACGAAGTAACTTGAAATGACATGGAGTTAATTTTTAGCTTTATTTGGTGATCAATGAGATATATCACCGGGTTAATGGCCGTGGCTCAAGTAAGTAAAATATAACTTGGCTGTTTACGTCAACAGTTTCACTTTCGCTGTAAAGATATTTACTGGTTACCAATAACCATGATGAGTGTAACTCCCATTTAACTAAGATATATGAAATTGTAACTATTATGAACATATAAATATTAAATATTTCTTAGTAAAATTTTATTAACTTTAAAAAATTGGCATCTTATTTGGGTCAAATCTGACTAAAGACTTCAGATATCAAGCAATCTAAAATTTACTAGTTTAATTAAAGCACCTTAAGCTCCTTTAATATCTAACTCCACATCCATTACAATTAACCACCAGCGTAAAAGTTCAAATAAGGGACTAAATCTTGATTTTTAGAATCCAAATAATAGAAAATAATTGCTTGATGAACATCTCACCGTATCGCGAGAATCAATATAATATGGACGTGCTCAACTGTAACATGTTTGGAATTAATCTCGAGTCAGATATCAAGAGAAAAATTTGTAACGATATCTGAGAGCCCGTATGTTTTCATATATTTATTTATATGAAGTAAAATTCCAATCTACATTCAAATATGTTTGTTTCTGTTTTTTTAATTGCTCCAGATAACAAAGTGCGATCTTTTGATTAAATAACGTCAAATATATCTTCGAGAATCATCAAATAAAATTACATTTGAGGGGCCCATTTGTAATGCAGAAGGCTTAGCGTTCTTTTTCGTACCAAAATTTTATTGCAGGACATTATTTTTACAGAGAATGCGATTGCAACCTATATAAAATTTGCATACCCATAAAAATATCTTTGAGAATCATAGGAGATACCCAGCAAATCTTATCCTTTCCGGCCCTACAAAATTGTATTTCTACACCTACCACACTCTCTTTTGCGTGTAATTCTGCACTTACCACACTATAAATGTGTCGTGCCAATTAAAATGGTTTAAGACAGTAATGGAATCGAGATCTTTTCATTTTTTAAATGTATAACTACGGGACTTTCTTCTTCAACCTTTCCTAATCAACCCAAAAAGTACCCAAACATCGTAGCGAGAAATTAATGAAGAACATGCCAACGAATTAGAAACCTTATGTTTATAGTTAATATAGAATTTTATTCGAATATTTATTAGACCAAACAAATTAATATTGAACATAATTGTTATGAATTACTTATTTATGGATGCCATCAGTTTTCACCACTCCTTCATGAGGCATGTTACTATTTCATGACATGTTATTCAAATGATATGTTATAAGTATTAATGATGCACATTATAGGTGGGTTAATCTTTGGCCTATAAATAGATATCGATGTACACAGCTGAGATATTAATAATACTCTCCTTCCCTTCATATACTCTCTTTCTCTACATTTATTGCTATTGTCTAATTCAATAAAGTTTATAACACGTTATCAGCACGATACTTTACCGCATTCTCAATACCTTCTTGAGAAGATCGAGCTATAGCATTGCAAATAATTTTTATGATTTCTATTTAACTCTATTAAGAATATTTAATCATAGCTATGTTATAAAATCGTGCCTATTGCATTATGTAATTCTGTGTATATAATATTAATTGGATTAATGATTTATTATATAAAAATTATTGTTACATCATTGCTAATTTATATTGGAATATGTTCCTCTTAATTATGAAAAAGGCTGACGTACATGATGGCAATTGATTCTTTTTATTTTTTTTAATTACTTGATTTGATTGTCTTGTTTATTAAACTCTTGCATTAAATTATGTGTGCTATATTTTTATTTTCTAAAGTGATTAAATATAAACGTGTCTTGTACGATATTAAATAAATATTATCTTGATTGATGAAAAGATATATCATAAATATTCTTAGTAATCTATTAACTTGGTTATAATTTTTCTTGTGATAAATCATGTCTAATATTATTTCATTTATTTATGATAGTAATATCATGTCGAATCTTGCCAAACTTGATTTTGTGGCCCTCCATATCACGGGCAAGAATTATTTGTCATGGGTGTTGGATGCTGAAATTCACCTTGATGCTAATGGTCTCGGAGAGACCATCAAAGAAAAAAATGCAACAAGTGCTCAAGATAAGGCTAAGGCCATGATTTTTCTTCGTCACCATCTAGATGAAGGCTTGAAAACGGAATACCTCACAGTAAAGGATCCACTAATCCTTTGGGTTAGTTTGAAAGAAAGATATGAGCATCAGAAAACTGTGATCCTCCCAAAAGCTCGTTATGATTGGATGCATTTACGATTCCAAGATTTTAAATCTGTGAGTGAATATAATTCAGCCCTATTTCGCATCACTTCTCAACTGAAATTATGTGGAGAAAAGATTACTGATTCTGATATGTTAGAGAAAACATTCTCCACATTTCACGCATCTAATATGCTCCTTCAGCAGCAATATCGTGAAAAGAATTTCAAGAAATATTCTGAGCTAATTTCTTGTCTTCTTGTGGCTGAACAAAATAATGAGCTTTTGATGAAAAATCATGAGGCACGTCCAACTGGTTATGCTCCATTCCCTGAAGTGAATGCGACAAGATTTAATTATAGAGGCCGAGGTCGCGGTCGTGGACGTGGAAATAATCATGGAAGATATGGTTACCGTGGTGGTAATTCTAAGTACACATCTCGCCACCTGAAGTGGGAAAACAAAGAGCAAAAAGCTAGAAAAGATGGTGATGGTGGAATGAAAACTGAAAATTTATGCCATCGTTGCGGCTGCAAAGGTCATTGGTCTCGCACCTGTCGTGCACCAAAGCATCTTGTTGAGCTTTATCAACAATCGTTGAAAAGCAAAGGAAAAGCCGAAGTAAATTATGTCAATGATGATGGTGGCACTGGCATTATAAATGTGGAAGATAACATCAACTTCGGACAAAATGACTTCACTAATTTGGATGTTGCAGATTTTCTTATTGAGCAGTAATTTTATATTAATATTTCTTTAATACATTGTTCAAGAATATTTCCTTGTCATATTTTTGAATTCAATGTAATGTTTTTTAAATTTTTCTATATCATATTTTATTCTTAAATTAATTTAAATATATTTTTTTTCATTATGAAGAGTGTGGAATTGGTTCATGTCGGCTCATCTATCAAAGAGCAAGATTTATGTTTAGCGGATAGTGCCACAACGCACACAATACTTAAGGATGATAAATATTTCTTTTGAATATGCATGAAGCCAATATTAGTACCATATCAGGCACTACAAATTTAATTGAAGGCTCCAGAAGAGCTAATTTATTTTTACCTGGAGGTACAAATTTTTGCATAAATAATGCATTATATTCTCCTAAGTCTCAAAGAAATTTATTGAGTTTCAAAGATATACGTCAAAATGGGTATCATGTTGAGACAGCAAATGAAGGAAATAAGGAATACTTGTTTATCACAAAAATTATTTCGGGTAAAAGGTGTATGTTGGAAAAATTACCCGCTTATTCATCTGGTTTGTATTACACGTATATTAGTGCATTTGAAGCACATGCAATTGTAAACCAGAAGTTTACTAATTTTGCTATTTGGCATGACCGGTTAGGCCATCCCGGTTCAATTATGATGCGAAGAATTATTAATAATTCATGTGGACATTCTTTAAGGAACCAGAAGATTTTCCAATCCAATGAATTATCATGCATTGCATGCTCTCAAGGCAAATTAATAACCAGGCCTTCGCCAGCTAAAAATAGATATGAATCTATTAGATTTCTGGAACATATACATGGTGATATATGTGGACCTATTCACCCTCCATGTGGACCATTTAGATATTTTATGGTACTAATTGATGCATCCACTAGATGGTCACATGTATCTTTATTATCAACTCGCAACCTGGCGTTTGCGAGACTACTAGCTCAATTAATTCGATTACGAGCTCATTTTCCAGATAATCCAATTAAGACTATTCGTCTTGATAATGCTGGTGAATTTACTTCGGAAACATTCAATGATTACTGTACGGCCATTGGTATAAATGTCGAACATCCTGTAGCTTATGTTCATACTCAAAATGGTCTTGCCGAATCATTTATTAAACGAATCCAATTAATTGCAAGACCATTGCTTATGAGAGCAAAACTTCCCATTTCAGCTTGGGGATATGCTGTTTTACATGCAGCAATGTTGATTCGCATCAGGCTAACAAATTATCATGAACTCTCCCCATCTCAATTGGTTCATGGTCACAAACCAAATATTTCCCATTTGAGAATTTTTGGATGTGCGGTTTATGTTCCGATTGCTCCACCACAACGTACTAAAATGGGACCCCAACGAAGATTGGGAATATATGTTGGATTTGATTCTCCATCGATAATAAAGTACATTGAGCCACGTACTAGAAATATATTTACGGCACGATTTGCCGACTGTCATTTTGATGAATCAATTTTTCCAACATTAGGGGGAGAAAATAAGCAGCTTGAAAAAAATATTAGCTGGAATGAATTATCTTTATGCTATCTAGATCCTCGAACAAAGTAAAGTGAACTTGAAGTTCAAAAGATAATTCATTTTCAAAATTTAGCTAATCAATTGCCAGACAATTTTGCTGACCCAAAGAGAGTGACTAAGTCACATATTCCAGCTGCTAATGCTCCTTTAAAGATTGATGTTCCTGAAGGACGATCAATTATTGCCAATGAAGATAAGGTACAAATGAAACGTGGTAGACCTATTGGTTCCAAAGATAAAAATCCTCGTAAAAGAAAAGGAGCAAATTTTAAAGATGGTCAACATGAGGATATCTTGACTCTCGAAGAGTCCCCAGTCAATATTCATGTCAAGGAAGGGCAGACTCTAGAAGAGTCACTTCCGAGAGAAGATCAGGTATATACCTGAACATTTTGATAATCATGAGATCTCAATAAATTATGTTATGACTGGAGGAAAATGGAACCGAAATGAAGTTATCGTCGACGATATTTTTGCTTATCATGTAGCTATAAATATTATGGAAAGTGAAGAGGATCTAGAACCAAAATCTATCGAAGAATGCATGCATAGAAAAGATTGGCCAAATTGGAAAGACGCAATGAAATCAGAATTAGATTCACTTGCAAAACGTGAAGTTTTTGGACCAGTAGTCCGTAAACCCAAAGATGTGAAACCTGTAGGATATAAATGGGTATTTGTGCGAAAACGAAACGAGAAAAATGAAGTTGTGAGATATAAAGCACGACTTGTCGCACAAGGTTTTTCTCAAAGACCTGGTATTGATTGTGAAGAGACATATTCTCCTGTGGTGGATGCAATCACGTTTCGATATTTGATAAGTCTGGCAATAAATGAAAAGTTAAATATGCGTCTAATGGATATTGTAACAGCCTATTTATATGGTTCACTTGATAGTGACATATATATGAAAATTCCTGAAGGATTAAATGTACCAGAAGTACGTGATTCAACTCAAAAAGGACTATACTCGATCAAGTTATGTCGATCATTATATGGGTTGAAACAATCAGGACGCATGTGGTATAATCGTCTTAGTGACTATCTATTACAAGAAGGTTATAAGAATGATCCTATTTGTCCATGTGTTTTTATAAGGAGATATGGATCTGAATTTGTTATAATTGCAGTTTATGTTGATGATCTCAATATTATTGGAACTCCTATAGAGCTTCAAAAGGCAGTCGATTATTTGAAAAATGAGTTTGAAATGAAAGATTTAGGAAAAACAAAACTATGCCTTGGATTGCAAATTGAACATCTTGAAGATGGAATTTTTATGCATCAATCAGCCTATATATCAAAGGTGCTAAAGCGTTTCAATATGGATAAAGCACACCCGTTGAACACTCCGATGGTTGTAAGGTCGCTCGATGTGAAAAAAGACCCCTTTAGACCTCGAGAAAATGATGAAGAATTTCTTGGCCCTGAAGTGCCATATCTTAGTGCAATAGGTGCATTAATGTATCTAGCCAGTCATACACGGCCTGATATATCATTCTCTGTTAATTTACTAGCAAGATATAGTTCTTCACCTACAAAAAGGCATTGGACTGGAGTCAAACAAATATTTTGTTATCTTTGAGGTACCATGGATATGGGCTTGTATTATCCAAATGTCTCAAAAGCAGACATAATTGGATATGCAGATGCAGGGTATTTATCTGATCCTCATAATGGTCGATCACAAACTGGCTATTTATTTACATGTGGAGGTACAACTATTTCATGGCGTTCTATGAAACAAACTATATCAGCTACCTCATCTAATCATTCAGAAATTTTGGCTATTCATGAAGCAAGCCGAGAGTGTGTTTGGTTAAGATCTATTTCCAAACACATTCGAGAATCATGTGGATTGACTTTTTAAAAAGGAATACCTACGACCTTGTACGAGGACAATACTGCATGCATTGCCCAATTGAAAGAAGGTTACATTAAAGGTGATCGAACAAAGCATATATCACCAAAATTCTTTTTCACACATGATCTTCAAAAGGATGGAGAGATAATTGTTCAACAAATTTGTTCAAGTGACAATTTGGCAGATTTGTTCACAAAATCGCTGCCTGCTGCAGTTTTTGAGAAGCATGTCTATAATATTGGTCTAAAACGACTCAGAGATCTCAAGTGATGTAGACATGAGGGGGAGATATTATTTTACGTTGTACTCTTTTTCCTTATCTACGGTTTTGTCCCAATGGGTTTTTCGAGTAAGGTTTTAATGAGGCACATTATTCAAATGGCATCCAAGGGGGAGTGTTATGAATTACTTATTTATGGATGCCATCAGTTTTCACCACTCCTTCATGAGGCATGTTACTATTTCATGACACGTTATTCAAATGATATGTTATAAGTATTAATGATGCACATTATAGGTGGGTTAATCTTTGGCCTATAAATAGATATCGATGTACACAACTGAGATATTAATAAAACTCTCCTTCCCTTCATATACTCTCTTTCTCTACATTTATTGCTATTGTCTAATTCAATAAAGTTTATAACAATAATAAATTTTTTAAATGGTGCCAAAAAATTTCTAACAAGATTTTAGCATTACCGAAGCTTAATGACTCGGTCTTAAAATTATTTGGCTAATTCAAAACAATTTTTTTACTAGTTAATTTTTTGCGTATAGCATTCAATTGAAATGCAATCTTTAATTATACACATTGAAGGTAGAGATACACATTATTGTCGAGCCAACGAATAACGCCATGTGTTGCAATGGGAAGCCAAGCTTTGAACGTCGCGCACGCCGGTCAAAAAGTTGTACGGGATAGAACGCCACATAAGTATCTAAATAATCTCCCTTAGATGTTCATTCTATAGTAGTCTTGGTAGAAGGTTGTTTAATATTTTAATTAGAGATTGAATATTTTTAGTAAATTTTTGTATTTAGAGTTGAATAATGTAGATTTTATTTAGGAGATCATATTTTTAATAATATTTTTTTGCATTCTCAATGATTAAGAAAAATTTGCAAAATCTAAAATTTTCTTCCATAAATTCTAGTCAATTAATTTACAAGATTGAACATTGATCATTCATAAATGTCAAGTGTTAGTCAAATGAATTTTTTCTTATATTTTAAATTATATTCAGTTTAAATTTATATTTACTAGATGCGTGAATATCTAGATATCGCAACATTGAGAAAAAAGAAAGAGTAGGGAATCTAAAAAAAGATGTTATTAGAAGGTGTAGACTACACCTGTAGACTCTAGGTTGATGAGAAAGCATTGGCAAATTCATATCATATGCAATTCATAAAATCTGAGTTAGTGGAATGATAAGTGTCATGACCATTTACGTTGAGGATGTGCATACTCAGCCCAATCAATGACAAATGGGCTAAAAAAACTTTCCCACTAAATAATGTCCGAATTGATAAAGAAATTATTAGCACAACAATTGGGGATTTGTCACTTGGCAGAAATTTTAATTAATCTGTGACCCAATTGGGTTCACACAAAAATTAGGTAGGTAACCTTTTACTGGTCGAATTTCATAGAAGTCAGGCATTAAATAAACAAGAAAATATGAGGTTATATTGCAATTGAGCACTTCTCTAATTTCTATATAGTTTCCTTTTGCGGCTAATACACCAATTGGACAACACGTAACCTGCTGAGCTACTAAGACACGAATTATTCATTTAATTACATTATCACATTGTAATACATGCTAATTTCAGTATTAATCACATGTTAATCAATTGATTAATTACTCTGCCCGTACCATTATATCCGCCTATATATATGTCACACAGTCGGTACCCAAAATTTCAAATACCCTAAATCCATTGTAAAATAGAAAAACAGAGGGCTTCAGCCTTCAAGTACTCTCCCTCTACACCCAACTCATTTTCTTAAATATGGCAATAATATCTCCAACACATGCTCCATTGGTCTTCATGTTTGGAGTGTTAGGTATATACATTCATGCATATTTTGGTTTATATTCGTAATGTATTTCGGGAATCAGGACCTTATTTTGTTTTTAGAGTAGGCTAGAAACTAACCAAGTTATGAAATAATGTTTCTCGTGTAATTAGAAGCTACCATGTATGAATCATGCATAAATAAGTAACTTGAACTAATTAATTTATTTGATTTAGCTACAATATTTTTTTATAAGTGATCAAGCTACAATATTATCTTTATCTGTATAATATTTGGTTTGGAGCACCATGCACTTGTAATAAAATCTGATTCTACCATTTTCTTTGGGCTTCATTTGTTATAGGTAACCTGGCCTCCTTCGTGGTTTTCCTCGCTCCAGTGTAAGCCCACTACAAAATTTGATTTATTTTCTTCACTAGTCTTAACTTTAAGAGGTAATAACTAATTCAAGTTTTTGTCTTTTAATAAATATTTTTGCAGCCCAACATTCGTGAGGATATGTAAGAAGAAATCAACTGAAGGGTTCCAGTCTATCCCCTACTTAACGGCACTATCAAGTGCAATGCTATGGTTATACTATGCATTACTAAAGAATGATCCAATCCTTCTCATCAGCAACTCTCTTGGCTGTCTCATTGAGACTATCTACATTCTCATATTCATCTTTTATGCTCCCAAGATAGCTAAGGTAAGAATGAAAAAATTAAGTTATTAATCGACTCAGTGCATGTCTAATATTCTTTTCTTAAAAAAAATAAAGCATAACTTTAACCGTAAGCCTTTTCCGGAACTACCATTGAAATGTGGGGTGGTTCAGGTTTCATATATCTGCTGGAACCACGGAGTTGGCGGTTCCGGAAGTGTGATCACCCGTAGTTCGAATAGAACACACAATGGACTTTCTTGTTATTCAAAATTATGCATAAACCGAATCTATATTAATCGACTAATTAATTGTATGGATATTAAGTGATTTTGTTAAAATACGATTTTGTAAATAATTGATTTTTTTTATACTATGGATCAAATTAGTTACAGGCTCAGTACTCATTATCATTTTGACGGGATTAATTAATTTCAGGTATTCACTATGAGGATACTTGTTCTGGTGAATTTTGTGGGATACTTGTCAATTCTCATCTCATCTCATTTCCTCGCAAAAGGGTCTTCAAGAGTGGAGATTCTTGGATGGACTTGCACATCCTTCTCCGTCTGCGTATTTGCTGCACCGTTGAGTATTATGGTGAGGATTTACGTGCATAGATTTTCTTAAAAGATTGATTCAAATTTTACTGAAATTTTTTGGAAGAACCACTCCTGAATAAAATTTTAATATATTTTCCTAACTAATTTGCAGAGGGTTGTCATTAAAACAAAGAGTGTGGAGTTCATGCCATTCCATTTGTCATTTTTCCTCTCGCTGAGTGCAATTACGTGGCTCTTCTATGGTCTCCTATTGAAGGATTTTTATGTAACGGTACGTTTCCTAAGTTCTGTTTGTCTCATAGGAAATATTCATCAATTAAATTTCTTTAATATTTTTTCGTCCTCGTCAATCATTTATCTTCTTAATGAAAAGCAAAATAAATAAATATATTTTTTAGAACCCAACATTATTTTCCCGAAATTTTCAAAAAAAGAAGTCTTAGATTTATACATTATTACTTATCAGAGACTAACATGTAAGTAGTTGTCCATGACATTATATTATATCAAACTAGGAAAACCGTTGCAAGTACTTTACCTTGTACATATATATTATTTTATGATATGTTATAAATTTATTTTATAACACCAAAATAATTACAGAAATACTAATAAACACTTAAATTAATCAGTGAACAAGTTATTATATCTTAACTTTGTGATAAATTTGAGTCGTTAGAAAGACATAAGTATTAAATATTTGTTAGGTAATTTTTGTTATTTTTCAAGCATCATATCCAACTCAAGAGTAGATTAATAGGATCCCCTTTACCTTCTACCAAATATATAAATATGCATTCATTTATTACTTAAGTGGATCAATAAGAAAATTAGGACTCTACCAACTAGGCTACCATATCCTACATAGCATAGCTAACAAAATTACATGATGTACTTGGTGCAGGTTCCAAATATAATAGGTATCATTTTGGGAGTGCTCCAAATGATTCTGTACTTAATCTACAAAAAGTGCAAGACTGTCTCAGTGGATCCAAATCCCGACGTAGAAATTGCAGCCGAGATGCAGAAATCTGCCACCGCCAGTCCTCACACTTGCAATGATTGTGGAAGATGCCAAGCTATTAAAATTGGAATTTTGCGTGATGACCAAAAGGCTGCCTATAATTGTGTCCAATGTGACAAGATTCCATGTGGGGTTTAAATTAATTGGCGATCACTGAAGAAACTTGTTGCCAATTTTGGAGGGGATAGAGATGGTTAATAATTCTTCCTTCCTATTAACGTTTTCCTGATGAGTCAAATCTATTTTCAATTTTGGTTATGCATCACTTAACGACTCCAGCTCGAAGAATGCAAGTAAATGTTTTTAATTTCCAAGTGTAGCCAAGCTAATCCATGCCCAGCCTCTTTTGTTGCTATAGCAAGTGTTTTTGTTTGTAAATCTATCATATTTTGAATGCCGAGCAATTGACATGAAGACGAAGGAAGGACTCAATATTAGATTTTTAGGTTGCGGAATGTTTAAATACTTTAGTAGATGGGAGATAAAAGAAATCGATGAATCAGAATATTTATATCCACTAAATCGAGACAATCATCCAATGAAGAATACATACAAGAGACATATGGTCATGTCTGATTGCTTGTGTAAGCCAACGAACTCTTACACAACCAAAGGGCATGTAGCCCGTTATTATAGGCGTAGTTTAAATTCTGATATGATGTAATTTTTTTTTTGGGTATAAATCTACCTTATAAAAAAATCCTAAACCTATCCTTTGTATAGGATATATCCCAATTAGGTACACAATAGCGATCATACCATTTGAGAAAAAAGTCTAGTTATAAAAAGAATGAGAGAAACTTTTTTCTAAAATATATGCAAATTAATTTCATGATCACCAAGACGAAAAAAAGAGTACGATACTACTTTATTATTAGCTATTATTCTCAATAATGTGCATGCTATACATAGTATATATAGACATTATATCCTAGACTTTATTAAAGCATATATGCCGTTTTCTTGTGTCAATTATTAACTTAGTGCATTCAAAGTAATTAACATATTATTACAACCCAAAAGGCACACGAGCTATGCGTATAATATAAGTTTGAGTACTCACGAAGTGCGTCGTTAATGACAATAAAACAAAGTTAAAGTAGGTTAATATACATACTTTTTCCCGTGGTGGGTAATGAATTTAAGTGGGAAGTATTTCTCGATTCGGTAAAAGGCTATCTTGAAGGTCGATTTTGCTAGAAATGAGAATTTACGAGAAAATTTAATTTAAATCTCATGAATAAGATATATGTCATAATTGAATGTAATTAAGAATTGCGATTTTGAATATTCTCCAAGGGTACTCCGAGAAATATGTGCCGAATATCATGTTTCTGAAAAATGATGACCCCTAATTTATCCTCTTTTTCGAGTAAATCAGTTTGTTCGGTCATGGTGCTATAATAATTATATATTATATTAGTCGGCAAAGAAACAGCCAATCCATGGATAATTATAAATATTTTATAAATATTATTTAAAGTAATTATAAAGTCATGATTTACAAGCACTTAAAACTATAATTTAATCGCTTGTAAAAAATAAATAATTTTTTTCCAATTTTTTTTTTTGTCACGATCAACTAGTTTAACTAAATGAACCGATAGTTGAATCTGCAGCCAACATCATTGACCACGAGTAAAACCATCATCTGAGTATGATTGAAAAATTGACTCAAACGTTGATCCCGTCGATATTTGACCACCGATTGGATCATGTTTTTCAAAATGATAATAATTATGACAAACATTAATTGATTTTAAATATCAGATAATAAAAAGATTAGTCATAAATGAAGTCTTTGACTCGTAACAAAGAATTGCAATAGTAATAAAAGAACAAAGAATTGCGATTACAAATCAGAAAATTCCGCTGCAGGTTGAATTCACGGAAAGCAGTTCTTGAGAGGCCCTTCTAAATTTGATCACGAACTCCCTTAACATCCAACTTTTTTGGGCTCTTTTTGATTAAATACTGTTTAATTACCAATTCAGACAGAGGATTACAAAATCAGCAAAAGCTTTTGTTATATCACACGACTGTTACTAATGAATTTTCTTCTTATAAGAAAGAACACTGATAAATGAAATTGAAAGAAGAATTAATTCATGTCTTACGATGAAAAATCACCTATTTGGAGAAATACTCTACACAAAATTATATCATTTTCGAAATTTGATTAGTCGACTTTGCATTTTTTAATGATTCATGATTCAAGCCGACAATTATGCTGACTTGCATAATCATGCACATTGTATTTTGATCTGCTACTTGTAATCACTATGTTGCAAGCTTATTTTTACTGTTGATTGACTTCTACTTATAAAAATCAAACTGAAAATATTAGTACGATATATATAAGATAAAATTTTGGCGCTATTTCCCTGTAGTAGGTCTCTCAAAGTGTTTACTAGGATAGGATTTCCCTAAGGTTGCCATAGCGATCTCTTAAGAGAATATTCTCCACCTTTAGGGGAAATTGGTAAATATTTTTTATAAACATCTACTTAAAAAAAATTAGTGTGGTCACTACATAAGGTACATTCAACCTAATTAATTGTCACATTTTTTTTTAAATTTATGGCGATTTCTACGTTGAAATTTGTTTCTTAGATTTTGTAGTATTGATTTCGATTGGTGCTAGTAACAAGCAAGCAAAAAGGTCGTTCTGGACAAAGACATCAAGTGCAAAGCCGAGGACATCATCGATATGGACTTTCTAAAGAGAGTATTTGGTTACATAGTCGAGGTTTGTGTTATGTTCTGGTGTAATCGGAAACTGGTCGGGACGAAAGTGAAGTTTTTATTAAAGGGCGAATCATCATGGTAAGAAATGATTATCATAGTGAGTCAGATCTTACTCTGATACCTTTTCAACAGTTTGTACCTACTCTCTGAAGTCACCAACGATCATTTAGGTTAATTAGTAGTGATGAAGTTGTTATAGTCTAACTAATAAATATCAGGTTCTAAGTTGTTGAAAACACAACAATGTTAGATAGTTATCAAGAAAATTGCCACTTTTCAAAAAATTTACCTGATTCAAATGTTATTCTCTCAAATCATACTTAGTTTCAACCTGAATTAGTTGGACTAGTAAATATTTATATTAATATATTTTTGTCATAGATGAATAGTAGTAACCTGGTTTACAAATTCAGAAATAATCTTGCCCATCACTAGTTAGTGTTCATAGGGAGAGATAGAATACTAGGCTAGTGTGTCTCCTAGCCTAAAATCGTAAGACTTAAATGTCAACCCACATAAGCAATGAATTAATGGATTAAAGTTAAACTGCTCAAAATGACATTTTGAAAACGAAAACTTGGTAGCTGAACGTTAATCATGTCCATACATTCTTGGAACTGAGATTTGTGCTTTAAGCAATTAATCGATGGTCGTTACAAATGACGGAACTGGAAACTTTTTCTTTATTGTATCATCTTCTTTAATTTGATCCATCTGTGGGACATTGTGGCCTCTTTTTATCTTGTGTAAATTTTGTTCGTTGTTTCCAGTGTGGATCGGGTTTTATCCGATCGATTAGAACTCCTGTTGAACATGTGTTCAGTGTTGATTAATTACATGACCTAGTTAAATAAATATTCACTAGTCACTACAATCTAATTTCTTGTTACCTTTTCGCTGTTTATTGTTTGCTAAACACTATAAAACAAATTTATTAGTATGGAAGAATCACAAGAATTATTGCAGTTGAAATGAAAAAAAAATCAAACCTACATGATATGTTAGTGAAATTTCGCTCATATAATTAACTTAGTTCCAACTCGCGTGGCATTTGCAAAATTTACAAGAATACACCAAACTTGCTCAAGATAAGTAAACATAGAAGAAACACAATAATAATAGGACTGGTTCAGGGCAAGGTGTTAAGGAATGGTTGATTTTCTCTCTATGGCGCTATCACGTGAAATATTTGGAATCGCATAACCTCTCTTATTTTCGAGGAGACACAAAATTTCGACCAACTAATACATTCCATTTTAGTTTGTTCCCCGCTCCTCAAGGAACGGTTGATTTTCTCTCTATGGCGCTATCAAGTGGAATATTTGGAATCACATAACCTAAATTATTTTCGAGAAAATATCAAATTTCGACCAACTAATACATTCCATTTTAGTTCGTTCTGGCTCCTGGTTAAATTGGTCAGAATTGGTTCAATCTTGGGAGTGTTTATGTCCCCTTTGTGAGGTTGATGACGAAAAGAGATCAAATCTTTCTTCTCCATTTCTCATTTTCATGGCAAGTCTGAAACTTTTTCTTGAGGAAGTTGGGCGGGGAGAACTCAAACATGGTTCATGTCTTCACTTCTTGTACATGGAGGAACGCTGCGACTGGTGCGGAATGAACTCTTCCGATCAATCGTATGAGAAATTTGAAGACACAGGAACAACATTGTGCAAGAAGAAACTACGACCATCGATCAACTACATCCTCTATCAAGCTAGAGACTGGTTATTTTTGGTCCGAGGCAACCGAGAACATGTGTAATCATGATCTTTTATTTTTTACCGAATCGGACAAGACTAATTTGGTATAATTTTTTTTCTAAAACTATACTGCTTTGATCCTGCTAAGGGTTCTTATTGTAAATCTTTTTTGGCTAATGAAAATTTACTAAAAAAATGTCAGAATTTACTGAGGAGTTATACAATCCATAACATTTATTATGTATAGAATAGGTAAAAATACACCGAATTATTACATCATGTAATTACTTTTTTCTTTTGAAGATAACCATCATGTAAATGATGTAATTGCTCAGTTGATTTTTACTTGTATGTTTTCTTTTGGTGCATTTTGATGGTGTTGACGGTGGAAAACCATCAAAATGAGTAGGAGCTTTACTGCATTTTTTATGAGAGTTTGTTTCATGTATATAAAAACATCCGTACGTTAATTAGTTATATGTCCACGTTGCATTGCTCGTGTACTAGGTTTGGTCGCAAGTCATTGTATTTTATGTCAGTTGGATCACCCTAAATTTTTGAAAAATTGACACTTCCACGAGTGCCAAGTTAAATATGAAAACCTCCTTCTAACAACCGTCCACGTATTTAGAGGCTTAATTGTCTTTTGTAAGGTATTCAATTCGAACATCATCAATCACTGTTGAGAGATACATCAATCTTCTAGGTTGCTATGAGAAAGTAGGGAGTTTTTCGATTTCATCGATTTTAATGTTAGTCTGATGATCGTACTTCTTGATTCAGCGGACTTTGGTAAAAATGACAGAGATATCGAAGGGTTATAGAAAAAGGAGGAACCATACACTTGGCATTGCAGTACTAATCCTATGAAATTAATCAGATATCATTAGTCCACGAATGAAAGGAGTCCAAAACGGAGGAACTTAATTCTACACATATGGCTATTTATGACTTATAAATGAATACGAACCATTAATTTAAAGTTTGACATAGATGCATGTCAACTTTCCGTCGTACGAAAAATACTTTGTACGACCTAATAGCACATCCAATTCAAATTGGTCACATCAACTTTCGGACTAATATTGTAAATATTTTTTATGGAGTGATATGCCTTAATATCTGAATTTTTTTATTAAAACATTTTACAAAATAGTTAAAGAATAATTTTGTTACGTTTAGCATTTAATAGATGTTGGAATGATTTTCCGATGTTAGACTAAATTAAAAAAAAACAAAATTCAATGTTACATCCAACTAAATTTCAACTCATTCAACGTTTGTTACACGGTCGATTTTCGTGGAATCTTATACTAGACTTAGCTAGCTAATAACACAAATTTTTTATGACAAGAAATACTTTACTTTGGTCTAAATTCTTTTTCGGTCCAGCTTCAATTCGGTCTACGTATTGTTGGAATTTGTAATTTGGAAGTTGGCTGGTCCAGTTCCTTGGGGGAAACGATCGCAGGAAAGATGGATTACTCCCACCACACCCATGAGTTGTAACCATTAAACCTCTTGGTGGGCGACACATCAGAAAACCCACTAGTGCTTCAACTAAAGCAAATAGGGAAACTAGCCAAACAAGGGAAGAGATGTGTACCAAGTGGACAAAGCTAAAAATAATTCTACAGGACAAAATAAGAAATGATTTTTTTTTTAATTTGGAGACTAGACAACTCTCGCTATGATATCTCTTATCTTTTGTAAGATTTTAAACTTATTTTTTAAATGAATACAAATCTTTTACTACTTTAATTTGACTTTCGTTGATCGAAATGGCCTTATTCAATTAATGAGAGTTGATTTAAACACAATAAAATTTAGACTCTTCTTAAGAAAATATTAAGTTTAAGTCATACTAGAGAAAAAGATTTCATTGAAAATATTAATTTTCTTGTGTGACCCAATAGTGCTGGAGTCTTAATAGATTCGTTAAAAAGAAAGGCCCTATCTGAAGATATATACACTGACACAAAAAGGGTCACTCAATTGCATTGATATTTCATATACATGCACTATTAGCTAGCTGGCATTCTCTAGCTATTTCTTCCTCCCTGTATAAATACCTCCTCGAGCTTCCCTTAGCAACTCGCAACTTATTAACTCATAGCTGTTTCTTCTCTTGCCTATAGAACAATATTGTTATTTCCCATACTCCCTCCTATACGTTATAAGCTAGGTTTTGAGAGAGAGACTTTATTTTCTCCAATACTCAAATGGAAATGGCGTCGTTCTTGCACCTCAATTGGGTTTTCGTTTTCGGCCTCCTCGGTATAATTTCTTCTCCTTTTCCTCCTGTTTTCTAAGCTAAACACGATTTAATATATCACAAAAGCTAAATACGATTCAATATGTAATTTTTACCTTATGATGGGATTTTTCAAATTTTTGGCTTTCTTTTTCTTGCCACCTTTTTTTCGTCACCTTTCTAGCCTGCACCTAGTGCTCCTACTTTCTTATATGTTATTATTTTATGGCAATAAAGAAAGGGATATGGGTATATTTATGTAATTTTTATTTCCGTGGTTTTAGCTCAAGCTATACCCTATAGGAAATGAAATCCAAGCTATATGTTTGCCCAAAATGAAACTCTAGCTTGTATTTATCCCTTTAAGCATTCCCCTATGCATAGGTTTAGGCTTAAAAAAGGATACAGATTCCGTGAATTTGACATTTAAAAAACCACCAACCTGTTTAATTACGTAGAATTCACTCTTCCTTTTTGAGTGAATTAAAAAAATATGAACAATAGTTTGATCTATTTGAACTAATCTATCGTGCTCTTTATTTTTTTTTATCCATTTCAGGTAACATAATTTCTTTCTTCGTCTGCCTGGCACCACTGTACGTCCTCATCTTCATTCTTTATGTTTCTTCTCCAAATCCTAAAATCAGTCCAGAAATATATAGAGCTGAGATTGAATTAAATTGGTGGCAGGCCAACATTTTATAGAATTTGGAAGAAGAAAACAAGCGAAGGGTACCAGTGCCTCCCATATATAATTGCACTATTCAGTGCAATGCTTTGGCTATTCTATGCATATTTCAAGGACGACACTACCCTCCTCATCACCATCAACTCCTTTGCCTTTGCCATGGAGATCATCTACATTTTTGTCTACCTCTTGTATGCCACCAAGAAGGACATGGTACGTTAAAAATTTGCCAGTAACCAGAATCTTTATTACACATAATTGAATCGACGTAAGTCAGCTGATTGATGTTCAAATTTTCTCGGGACAATTTTTTTGGTCGCAGATTTCGACTTTGAAGCTCGTGGTGTTCATCAATGTAATAAGTTTTGGTATCATATGCACAGTGGCCTTGGGCCTATTGCATGGAAAGAAAAGGGTTGATGTTCTTGGGTGGATTTGTATGATCTTCTCTCTGTGCGTATTCGTGGCACCTTTGGGCATTGTGGTTCGTCTCTCTACTAAATCATATTATTATTATTATTTCAATTCCAAACTCTGTTTGACAAATGTTCAATTTCATCTTCCTTGATTTATTTAAAGAGATGCCTAATTGTCCACTAACATCTACTTTATGATCCTACAGAGGAAAGTTATCAAAACCAAGAGCGTGGAGTTCATGCCTTTCTACTTATCTCTCTTTCTCACTATAAGCGCAGTCATGTGGTTCTTCTACGGCTTCTTGAAGAAAGACAAATATGTTGCTGTAAGTTAATTTAACACACATAATTTTTTGGTGATTCGAGCTCGTTACATCTATAAATACATATTACTAATTAATTTGATTTGATATATTCAGGTTCCGAATATACTCGGCTTCGCATTTGGCATCATCCAAATGGTGCTCTACATGATATATCGCAACTCCGAGCTATCCATCGTCGAGCCTAAAAACAGCAAGATCCACCACCAAGTATCCGATGACATGGTGGTCGATGTCGATAAACTGAGTGTGACCATCTGCCCCGGCGAGCTGATCGCCGTTGCGGTGGCCAATTCTGACCATGTGATCAACGCAAATGACATTGTCGAGATCGAAATTATTGAGATCGAGAAGGAGAAAGCGAAGCAGAAGATCATAGGAGAGGTTCCACAAGTTTGTGTTTGTGCCTGAATGTATGTAATGGGTGTATGTATGCTCCACTTAATTTTAATTCCTCAATTAGCAAATGTGAGGTCAGCTACCCTAATCGTCCAGTGTAAATGTAGAGATTTTTATTCTGTTAAAAGGGAAGACTAGCTCTCTATCTCTCTTGTTCTCATGTAATTTGTACTTGTTAACAATAATATTTCCCATTTAAGACTTATCATGGTTATTACTTCATGTTTAATTTAAATTTTCGGTATTTTCTTTATTTTTACTTATTCAGCACAGGTCGGTGAATTTAATTACTATCAGTTTTTGGCTCATGAAATACCAGTTGTTCTAATCAATCGTTCTAAATCATTGGCTTGAATCACCTATCATCTTGTTTTTTTTTTGGTAGAAACCTATCATCTTGTTTAGGTATTTCAAATATATATAGAGAGAAATTGATCACTTGGACCGTTTTGTTCATAATAACCAAAAAATTATTTGATCGATTATTAATCTAAATGAAAAAAAATATGTTCCGAATTAAAAAACATTTAAAAATTTGGTCTTCAAATCTCTTGTTAGACTAATCAAGTTCACTTTGTCCTTCCACAAAAGAAAATTAACTTTGTACATAATCAATGCAAATCAACCCATCTTCGTTATTTATTTCTCGAATGTCGGAAATTAGTATATATAAGATAAAACAAAAAAAAAATATTTGGAAGTTAATAACATTACCACGTTTTGGCGGCTGCCTAGCTAAGACGGGTCAAAGCTGAATCAATAGACGACAATAGAAGGAATCGAACAGCTGTCGTTTTTGTTGCCTACCTGTGGAAGAATAGGCAAAAGATAAACTTCGGCACGGGTGGGATGACGTAAAACAGGCACAGATTTGGGGAACGGACTACTGGTCGTCCATTCAAGCATTTTATACGTCTCGAAGGTTTTTGGTATTTTCTTCCCAAAATAAAAGGTATTTGGTATAGCTGTTGGGAGTTAGGTGATAGCCGGTACAACTTCAGCATCCGATTGTCGATATAAACTTCACAAAATGTCTATGATTTGATAGAAAATCAAGTTTAATTTTAGCTGGTGTATTATGGTATAAAAACTTTTACTATCATCCAACTTGTAGTGTATATTAAAGGTTTTTAAGGAAACTTGTTATCTTTTTACTGCATGATAGGATAGGTTACAGAAAAGTTAAAAGGTTAAAGTGATGACAAAGCAAATACTGTATTGATAAAACTTGTGTCCCTTATCATGCTCACATGATTGTCTATTAGATTTTGTTTGAGGTAAAATGTCGAGAATTTGATTTTAATTAATACAATGTACTTATTCATGAGTGTAAGATATGATTTGGTGATGTGTGAGGTAATCAAGCCGCTGTGACGTCCCAACCTTCTGGTAATATTAGAAACTCATTGAATAGAGGAGACGTTCATCAATTATCAATTATTGGTTAGTTAGAGAAAAAACTGTTACATCATCATTCTTTGGTTCCCGACATCTTTCTGCATATTTGGGGTAATTGAGCAAATGTATAACCAAAACTTGACTTGTTTAAGTTGCCAAAGACTCTTCTTTAAATATGAAAATCAAATTCTCCCACGTGTAATATAAGAAAATCGTCTAGATATAATTAGAAAAGTTCTCAACGGGCCTCTTCCAACAAAACTAATCAGCTAAAATTTGGATAAGTTTTGATTTCGTTAGTATATCATGATAAATAATTCGGAGTATTAAATTAATTTGTTTTGATATCATATTATATTTTTAATATTTTATCCAAAATTTTAAAGTAAAAAATAGGTAAATAAACTGTAATTATAAACTAACTATCCTATTTTTTTCCAAGCGAGATCCAAAATACATGTCTTATTAGACTAGTTTCACAAAAGGGGGGGCATTTAGTTTCAAATTTTCGGTCGAATAGGAGAAATATGATATGCTAATGTGTTTTGGATAATTCATAGCTCCGAGAAAAACTTTGACGAGCACATTGAACTATCCATGTGGCAAAGAAATCTCACAATCAAGGTATCGAAGCAATTATTAAGAAGACATTCTACTACTCAACAATTATTAAGAAGACATTCTACTACTCAGTTAAACCATAGTTTTCCCGAGTCTGCTCGCTATACAACTCAGAAGTTATTTGTTTGGATAATTTAAAAAAACTAGTCAATTCTTTATGGTTAAGATTTTCTCAAGAACTAGTTAATTAGTTTGAATATATTAAATTTAAAATTATAATTTTTATATCTAATCCAAAATTTAAACAAAAGAGACATAATTTTT
>SOPF01028195.1:27838-50177 GCA_012979155.1 Hypericum perforatum
AATTTTTATATCTAATCCAAAATTTAAACAAAAGAGACATAATTTTTTATTCTTATAAACATGATCAACAAAATGCCATTTATTTTTTTATAAGTCAACGACAACTAGAAATATTATATTTCAACATGTCTCTTAAGATAAAGTTTATCGAGTTTAAATTTTATATGAATTTTAACTTTTTGTCAACATGCAACAAAATGATAATTGTATAAATACAATAATAGACACGCGATAATATTCAGGAAAATGATGATTGTGTAAATACAATAATAAACATGAGATCAATTTACTTTAATACCATATATAATTTTCTTATAATGACAGGAAAGTTGAATGATATTTTCTTGTCCCAATATAAGACAACTTGATATATACTTTGCCAATTTTTGCCAAACAAAATTGAGTTGGTTCTACTGACTGGGGATTGAGCATGTATTATGTTCCTCTGAGGACGATTCTATGGAATCCAGATCAAAAAACAAATAATTGAAGTGGTGGAGAATAGAATCTGGCCTGGGTGCAGTGTTAAATAACAGGAAAGTGAACATTTACTAGATACCAAGTGGCCCACCAAATCTGAAGTCAAAGTTTTGTTACTCACTCGTAGACAAAGTTTTCGATAGCTATTGAAAAATGTTCCTCAACTTTTACCTCTTCTTTTCTTCCCACACACTATTTGGTCATCATCGTATTTTTTTTTGTAGTGGTCATCATAATATATTCACCGTAATAATAAAGTATCTCGTCCAAGTGGTGGAGAGTTGTATCAAGTTAAGAAAATATTTCGAAATCAAATTCAGATAAATTTATCAATGTTAACATTTGATAAAAAAAATTTTCTCAATCTATTAAATTTTTATACAACTCAATTTTAGATTACAAGATCAAATCTAGTCATAATATATGAATCAATGATATTTCAATAAAATTTAAGAGAGGAAAATTAACTCAATGAAAGTAATCATGCTCATTAAAATTATAATCATTTGATATATAGATTCATAACATACTTCGGTTGATGTAGTTACGTTCCCTTTATCGACGAGTCAATTTTTAGTTGATATTTTGAGAATATGTTGGGATCAGGTTGAGAATATACGTTGGATCATAATAAGTGTTTTTCCTGCTGGCATATACCTTGCAAGTGGTAATAAAGAAAAGACGGGCACATTTTCACCATATAGAGGAAAAATATGGGCTTTCTTACAGCATATTTGGCTTCGACACTTGAAATTTATTTTGCACTTAATTGCTAAAAAATTATATTTGATTAATAAATATACATTAATCAATTTAATAAATATTTAAATATCATGTGATATAAAAAATATATCAATATCAAATTATTACATGTCACTCTTTGCTTGTTTTGGAATGTGTTTGATTTCGTGGTGTTATTCTATTAGCATGGAGCTTGCTTCTTGCAATTATCTTGGTGTAACTTTGTACACCTCATAACTGTGGTGTTTGAGTTTGTTTCGCGGTGTTATCGCAAGGTATTTTCTCTGTTACTGATTTTTTTTAGGGGAAATTAGGCTAAGGTCCCTGTAGTTTGAGGATTCAACTGGTTTCGTCCCTATAATTTAAAAACTACTCTTTCAGTCCATTAAAATAAAAAAACATAAACGTTTAGTCCCTCGTTCCGACGTCGGAAAATTTTCCGGCCAAAATACGACCTGGTATGACCCTTTTACCCTTCTTCCCCAAATTTACTAAAAAAACCCAAACTTTACCTTCTAATAAACACAACAATCGCAACCCAGAAACCAGCTAATTCACTAATCCATAACCGCCCTCTCCCGCCCTTTTGGTGGGCCTCGCCGCTCCATCTCCACCGTCCAGGAGACCGGCCGTCTCCTGACCGCCTTCGCGGCCTCCCTCGGGCAGCCCTTCTCGTTCCACCAGTGCCGCCTCGACCAGGACAAAAGCTTCCGTCCATCATCCCTAAAGCTTGTCCGTGGCAAAGCCCTAGTGATGAACTACATGCTCCACCTCCCCCACCTCACGACTGCCCGATCTGGGCTGACCGGGTTCGTGGGCCGGTTCATGGAGTCTTCCTGGGGCCGAGAATCGCCAGCTCCCTGGCCAGAATGTATAGGGAGTCGACGGTGATAGTAGGGAGCAACAAAAAGGCGTCGTTAAAGTGGTGGGGTTTTTTTAGTAAATTTGAGGAAGAAGGGTAAAAGGGTCATACCAGGTCATATTTTGGCCGGAAAATTTTTTGACGTCGGAACGAGGGACTAAACGTCTATGTTTTTATGTTTTAATAGACTGAAAGAGTAGTTTTTAAACTACAGGGACGAAACCAGTTGAATCCCCAAACTACAGGGACCTTAGCCTAATTTCCCTTTTTTTTATTAATGGATTAAATTATATATATCACCAAGATTACAAGCATAGGAATAAATCTACAAGTACTGCACACTGCAAATCACCGTGACAATGAAGCATACAACATTAACCGCATATTGAATTTTTACTGAATTTCACCGTGACAATGAAGCATAGAACAATAATCGCATGTTTATATGTGAACATTCAAAACTGATTGTAAACATGTAATTAAATTTATGCAATAAAATCAAACTATAAAAGAAAAGTTGTTGTACTCCTCATAGTTTTTTGGATTCTCAACACACATTCACTTAACTAAAACAAGAATTACAATATAGCCCCTTAATTTTTTCACACAAAACATATTTTTTTCCAAATTATGTGTATGGCGTCTTTTCTCTTCTACTGTTTCGGAACACCACGCAAAGTTACCAAGAGAAACATGTCAGTCTTATTTAATTGACAATTGTACGTTTTCAGTGATCATTTCAAACTGGAAGACTCACGGCCACCGTGCACGGTAGCTCTTTTCTTACTAGGAGATGACAAGTAGCCTCATTATTAAAAAATTAAAATATTCGAGTGGCGATTAATGATTACTGATAGTGGACTACTCGAGATGCAGAAAAAAAAAAAAAAACTTGGTCGACAAGAGAAAAGGATGCATTGATGGGCCATAATGATCTTTTTGTATCAGATGATAATATTTACATCATTAGTTTTTTTTTTTGGTGGAAATATTTACATCATTAGTTGTCGATACATTTCTAACAATTTAAAAGAACTATTGTAAAATTTTTAATGTCTTATTTCCCTATTCGCATTTCTTTGAGACAAAAGTGGCAGAATGGATATGGAAATAATTGGAATCTTTTGTCTTCTTGGCTCCCGAAAAGAAGGGAATAATTGAAATCAGCAAGTCTTCTTTTAAATTGGTGAAATAATTATCTGCTCTTTTGAGTAGCATCATCTATCTTTTCCATTTAAAAATCCCAAGTGGTATCGTCTGTTATGTGGTGACGTCATGGGAATAGTGAGGTCAAATATTCTCTGTCATTTTTGGTTCATATTTATGTACTCTATGCTCCCTGGTAAACATTTTTTTCCCCGGAAAGTAAGCAAGTATTAACTCCAAGAATACACAAACTCTAAATTTTATTAAGATTGCTCGAGAAATATAACTATTGACAGCATGTTATAAATTGAGAATAAGAATTGAATATCATGTTAGTAAGATAACTTCTTAACAATTTAATCATGTGGGACGAGTCCAACCACATATTGGACTAGGGCAATTCCCTCTAGTCCTTCAGTTTTATTCCCCTCCATCTAGAGGTTTTTTTTTTAAGTTTTTCGTCCCTTAATTTTGATAAAAAAATAGATTTTTGGGTCTTTCGCTGTTATCACATCCATTTTTTTTTTCATGAATGACCATAATACCTTTAAACCAAAAATAAAAATTATCTTCTTCCATTTTTGACCAAGAATAATAAAGTTAAAAATAAGATTAAACTAATCAAAATCAAGAATATAATTAAAAACATAAATTCAATCAAGCTAACACATACTCAAACTAACACATACAAAATTTAAATTGAAAATTAGACTAAAAATATTCTTCATCCTCCTTATAACGCCACCATTCATCTTCCTCTTCCTCCTCCTTGCTCCCGTTGACTCTCCTTTTCTTCATCAAAGATTTCTCCTCTTCCTCCTTCGCTCAGGATTTTTATCCCGTGCTTCCTCCCTCTACTTCCTCTCCCTTGCTTCTCCATATGAAGGTTTTGGAGCAATCTCATCTTCTTCTCCTTCCCATGCTCCTCTTCTTCCTCCTCATCCTTAAGCTCATCCACCTCGGATACTCACCATTCTCATATGAGGAAGTTCTCATACTCGTTGAGATGATTGTCATAGTTCATAAAGCTATCGTACCTCACATTTTATAGCCAAAAGCTTCGTAGCCATCTGGAGTCCTTTTTCAAATTTGGTCTATGTGATTTACTTTTTCACACATTTTTAGTCTTAGGTAGCTTGAGTAGGTGTCCGAGATATATTTATCCACATGGATGTCATATTTGCCAAAATAATGTCTGGAGTGGACACTCCATTTTGTTTAAGTTAGGATAACGTGGCATGTGATAAATATCTAATTCAGTTCTAAATTAGGTTGGAGAATGACATCTTTTTATTTGGAGAAGCCATAAACTAAAAGTTGTAGATATACGTCTCATCCTTGTAAAGTAACTTGAATCAAACCAATCAAACTCTCAAATAAAAAGTTGTAGTTTTCTAATCAAATTTAGAACTGAATTAGATATTTTACCACATGCCACACATCACGACTTAAAGAAAATAGAATGTCAATGTCAAACGTCATTTTGAAAAACATGGTATCCATGTCGACTGACATGTGGTCGGACACCAGTCGAACTTTCCGAGACTTAAAATATCTGAAAAATAAATCATAAGAACTAAATTTGGAAAAAAAATTACGTAATATTTTTTAGACAAACCAATATATATATATGTATGTTTTTTTACGTTCCAGTCTCATTATAGCAGATCAGGTAATGTAACAAAACTTATACTTACTAAAAAAAGTGATATACAAAAGCACTGTATGAATAAGTTACTATCAATACAATATTTGGCAAATTTACTTATTGGCAAAATTCAACTACGAAATAATCAATACTAATATATGCAACAACAAAAATAACTACACATCATTCTTAAGTTTATTGATAAGTGCGAAAAATTCAGATAGCTAGTCTTTCAATATTTTAATGAGGATACAAAATTTTTTACCAAACAATCACGTTATCATCTATATATAAAATACACTAATTATGTAAGAGTAATTAACAAAAAAACAAGCCCAAGATGTTTTTTCATCTAAAATGCTTCGGAGCCGAACTTAAAGCTTGTGGTCGTATTCCACGTAGATATAATCATGTCCTAATCATTGTACGTCTCAGGTTATCCAATGATTTTAAAAATCAAGTAATCATCTTACCTATGATTATGATCACGGCGCCACTTAAGGGGATATCTACAATAGTTTATGAATCTAATAATATATAATTTCCTTCAATCTTCTCTTTATAGAAGATGGGGTTTGTCTTCCACTTAATATATACTTGCTTGCATGAATATCTTTTAAAAAACTATATAATTATCTAGATATTGTAAAAATTGTCTGTCTAGTCTCAATCGACAAAAAAATTTAATGTAAAGTATTTTTTAGATTCTAAATTTATTGTTAGGATTTCGTGCTTTATATTTTTTGGAAAAAGTGGAAGTCTTGATTATCTCTGTATTACGTGGCCAATTGGAGAGAAAAAAAAAACTTTATATTATTTTGTTTACGCGCATGAACCTTTTGTGTAAAAAAACTACAAGATATTTTTTTGGTAATAAAAGGTGACATATAATTCAAGTTAAAATTGGGGAGATTACATGGAGTGACAAAAATCTTTATATCACATTTTAAGACAGTTATATCTTTTGTAATTCGCATCTAAATTATTTTATTAAGATTTTGTCCATTATATTGTATGGAAAAAATGTGGAAGTCTTCATTATCTCGATCTGTTACGTGGCCAATTGGCCAGAACAAACTGTTTATACTTTTTTGGCTCGTGTATGGCACTGTGGCCTAGTGAGTACTACAGAGTCAACTAAAGTTTCATGTGAAATGTCATTTCCTGAATTATGTCAAAATATTCAAAAGTTTCTCCATATCACCTCAACACATTTCGCAAATAATTGAATAAAAATTGAAGTTTTTTGTGGTCGATCGATCGTTAGTTATCATTTTGGAAAGCAAGACAGGATACCAATAATACGGGGCCTTTTCGAACTTTAGGGTTGGTACTTGAAGGACGCATAATTCAGCTCTCTACGGATAAGAGGAGGCAATGAGTTTTCATAATCCAACCAAAAAAATGTTTTAAGTAATAAGACACTATTTTTTCATAACAAAATCCTAGAATTCAAACATTTCAAACGGAACATGTAATTAATGATCATAAAATTTCATAAAATATGAAATTCATCAAGCCTAAATATCAAAAGTATTAAATACCAAAAATATTAAATGGTGTTTGGGTTGCCATGCTCATGACGATAAACTCATACACGTAAGAGAAAGGACAAATAAAAAAAAGGGTCGAAGCTTTGCATGCGTCATTGGGTTACGATTTTTTATGAAAAAGAGCAAATGAAAGTGATGACCCCCTTATCCTCAATCCATCAAAAAATAAAGCGTTACACATGTCTCTTCCGATAATAACAACTTGGCTCCATAGTAACGCCATGTCACTACTCTAAATATATCTTGGGACTGAATATTTTTTCATATTTTCCATTGTTTATGCTTTCCATAGATTTTCCCATTTGGGTTTTCTATATGGTAAAGAATGTGATCTGAAATCTCCAATGACAGGCCACTAAATCTTTAATTTTATGGCTCCTTTGGTGGACACATATCGCTTCAAGTTTCAAATCAACCAAAGATAGAGATATAGATATGCATCGTTACTTTGGAATGAGATGATTGAGCTGGATCGGGAGAGATAAAAGAAACCTACCCTTTTTGTTCGTGGAAACGAGAACAGATGGCCGTTCAAGTTCTGTACCAAATTATCTTTGGAAAATGACGCCTTTTTTTCCTGATCCTTGTATTCTAATTCCAGTGTTGGTGATTTATATCTAGAGATGACTTATATTTCATTTGTATGGTTTAAACCTCAAAAATTCATAAAAGATTTTAAATTTCTTACAACTTGAATGATTCTCTCGTTAATGAAAATATTTAATTACACTAATATCAAATATTATCGTAAAAAACTTAACGGAATATTTGGACCATGCATTACGTACTATAATCTATATGTACTAAGATAAATTAAACAGTCGGGCGATTGATCCATGTCGGGTCAACCTGCGAAAGTTACTCAACATCAAGGCGATTATTTCGGGGGAAAAGGCACAGATCATTGTCTTAAAAATGGAAGAATGATTCAGCAATGTTAAATCATATTTAGAACATTCATTTCTAATATAGAACACAGTAAAAATTTCTCAATCAAAATAGAATCTTGTTAGTCTCAAAATATAAAAAACAAAACCAAGAAAAAAATGAAGCGAGGTACACCCAAGAAAGATTGGATTCAAGATAAAAATTTTATCGTACAGATGAATTTTTTTGCAAAATTTTAAAAATGACAAGATCAAGATAAAAAAAAATCTATACATGTTATTATCACATGAAAAAAATATCAAAAAATAAAAATATCAAAAATATTTTTTAAAAAAGATTCAAAAATTATTGGATCAAAGTAAAAAAAACACACCAGTGCCACATTAAAGAAATGACATTATCATGAAGAAATACAAAAAAATATATAATTTTTAACAAAAATCTAAAAACTATAGAACCAAATTGAGAAAACCAACACGGGCAGATAATGCAAAATTTCATCTAAGAATTCTATTGAGAAAAGTCTCGATTAATAATCTTTCATTATATGTTTCAAAATCAGATGCAATCCAGTACGGTCAAACAGAGCAGCAAGCGACAAAAACAAAAGAAGAATACAAGTCAAAAAGAACTTAGCTAAAGCCTTTGGTAATGGACCTTTGTTCCCCTGGAGCATGAATAACCGCAGATCAAATTCTAAAGTTATACACAAACAAAACATCAAATTTGATTACTTTATGATCACAAAATCTGTTTTCCAATTAACTTTTAGACTTTAGAGGAGCTGATACATCGAAAAACGTTTGCCATTCTAATGTTAAGAAACAAGAATGTAAAAATCGATCGGAACGCATCGTCGATATACTTCAATGGCAAAATAGACTGCACAAATCTGCAGTCAACGGAAAAGAATCAAGTGAACCAGCCACTGCAATGAAATGTGCAGCTAAGGGTCTGGTCAAACCACGACCAGGCTGCCTCGCCTTGCCTTGTAAAGGCAATTCCTCGCCAGTTTGTCCCAAACAAAGCAGCCAGTGTACCAGAATCACAACCAAATGCAAGCAAGGCGCTGCGTCCTGTTCGGCCGCCTCCGAATAAGCATTCTTGTCTAAGATAGATGTGCCCAGTCAGGCAATGGACATTCATAATCCCAATCAGGCCCAGAATACCGCGTACAGTGCAACCATAGTCCAGCTTCCCGCTCTTCGTATCTGAAAGCCAGGCATCAGAATATGGCAAAGCAGTCATAAAAGAGTTTCCTATAAAGGAAAATCAAACCCAAAGAACAATACTGAAGAGCGACCTCAACCAGAAGTTCAATCCTCAGAATCAATCACATACAAAGTGCACCATCAAGTACGGCATTAATGCAATAGTTAGAAGACATGGAAATTAGTGAACAACACTTCTCATTAGTGAACAACACTTCTCATGGAAATTAGTGAACAACACTTCTCGTAACAAACATGAGTTCCTTTCCTACGGAATAGAATCATTTTTGGCTAGGTAGATGGAGAATAATTCCAGATATTCATGTTACTTCGAGTGGTTGAGACAAAGTAATGAACAACACTTCTCATTAATGTCCTAGTTGTAAGATAAACAAAACCAAAAAGTACTTTTCGGTCATTCAATTTCATGACAAACTACATATAAAAGAAATTGAGTTGCAATTCTCTTTGGTACCATATTCATGAAAATTGCACAATCAAGCGTTTATAAATTTCTTCCAAAATTTGAACCCAACATACTGATGATGAAGCACCTGAAAAATCAAATATCGCTAATAGCTCGAAGGTGTACAAGGCTGAATGTCCAAGCCATTATTTCAATTTCGGGGGAAGAAGAGTATTACCCCTTTGGTACCAGGTTTGGACAATGTTTACACATAGGATCAATGTCAAAATCTTCGTTCAAGATCTCTTTAGAACTATCTCTGCGCAAAGCTTCGGATGAGGCATCATTTGTTGGAGTACAGGCAGCTACGCCAGCAATCATCTGACTGGAACAATCAGGAACATGGTTCGTGAGGTAAAGTCCATCATTAGCTATAGGATAGCCTGCATATTGCAGATGAACCCGTATCTGAGAAAGACAAGGAGAGATATGGAGTGGATTACTAACTTTACCACCACAAATAGACCAAAATCAAGCCTTGCCCAACTTATGAGGAGGAACTGGTAAACGTTATTGCTAAATTGGTAAATTTGATACACTTAACATAAAGGAGATGGATCAAGCACCGTAAAAAGGCAAAACAATTCCTAGATCGCGTACATATTAGGTGTTAGATACGGCGGGTTTCAATATAATTTCCCATGACTTGAGTCAAATGCATCAGAAGATATTTCCGTTGAACAGATCTTGCCATTGAAGAACTCTAGAATAATGCATTCCTTCACTTCCAAATTATGACACAAGCATAAAAATTCATGCAACACCCTTCTACAATCGTCGAGTTCACATTCAATAAAAACCATGACGAACAGCTTAGACAGTGAGCACAAGGACTAAAAAAAAAAATCTGAATGCGGTAATAAAATCATACTTGATGAGTTCGGCCGGTGATTGGTTTACACAAAATGATACTTTGAGTTCCATTGGTACTAATCCTGGTGAACTTCGTAGATGCAGCTTTTCCCTCGACTGATGAATCGCCTTTCTGCTCGGAGTAAATATTCTCAGACAAGCAGGAGAATCCTTTTCTAAAAGGAATTAGAAAGCTGAAGGAGAGTAAGTACAAGCAACAAAAACGGCTAGGAGAAACTAAGAAAAAAACCTACAGAGGAAAAAAGAAGCTAGATAGGCTATCATTTACCAGGAGATCAGTATAGTACAGAGTATGTGAAACTTTATTTTGAACACGTACTTCATTATACAAGTTGACCAACAAGTAGTGAGTCTACTGATAAGCATTGTGCAAACAGACATCGACATGCTGGGACGGTTTCTTCTACCATTCTCTCTGACAAAACCATAGGAAGGTGTCCTTCAATAGCCAAGGTCCACAACACTTGCGTATAAACTATAATTGTGTCATATCGTATTAGGAGTCTAGTCAGCTCATGAGTCTTATTATTTCTTATTCCGTATAGTCCTTTTCCTTTGAGCATTAGTATTTCCCATTTACTTGATGGCCTATTGGCTATATAATGTCACGTTGTTGTTAGGTTTGAATCATTGAAGAATAATAATAAAGTTAGTTACATTTATGTTTATCATTGTTTTATCAAAACGGCACTAAGAGGCAAGAAGCCTGTGAGTCCCAACGAGCCCTCATATAATTTACGAAGCCGTCGAGCACATACCAATAACACTAGCCAGTTTTCAATTAGTGCTGGCAACGAAGATGAACTCACCTCTGCAGTACTTCTCTTTACGCGAGCATCGTGATGTATGTTCACATCAACAACCAGCTGATGAAGAAACATAAACATACATGAAAAGGAGTCAACTTCCTTTCGTGCCAAGAAACATCACCATAAGATAAAACTCCTACACAGTGAACCGGATGGCAGAAGATGAAAACGCAGCCATGAAAACAGGAAGAGTCAAGATGATTCACTTGATGCATGAAAAGATGAGCACCTACTTCTGGAAGTCAATTTGGCAATGGTATCCATTTCTCTAACTAACATCTAGGCAACAGTGCATCATTTAATTGCGCTAAGACCAAATGTTTCAACCTTTTTTCTTTGCTTCATTCAAGATTACAGGACTGAATCAGTGATTTTAACTCATTTTGGCTACTAACAACAGCAAAGTTCAACCTTAACACTGTTTTAAGTGCCAGGTGTTTTCAATCACTTAATACTTTTAAATTCCTTTTGTTCAGTAAACACCAATACAAAATCAGCTGCACTGTTAAGAGTGCCAGGAGTTTTTTCCAAGATGGCTCTATCTTTAAGTGCAAATATACCTCATCCTCTGGAAACACCCCAATGACCCTTGCAACATATTCTTTCTGTACTCTTCTGGCTACTATCTGCAGAAGAATACGAATAGGACTTTGGTTGGTATATAAATTGTGAATAACAGAATACTTATCAAATGTATGTATGTCTTCTTTCTGACGAGTTCGCTGGCCAAACTGGCAAATCAAATATGGTCAAAAAAGCTGTCATCTATGCATCTCAATTTGACACACCAAAGGTAGACTCAGATGATTGGGAACTGTATCTTGTTTCAGAAAATAACCATGAAAACTCTTGGACTTAACACATCATTGGCAGATATATCGTTATATTTTTTAATTTGGTGCCATTACCAGGCCATTACCATCGCAGATGAGGTGCCATTACTATCAAAAGCGCAAAAGAATTTGTAGAGGGAGTGACCAGAAGCAAAGAAACCTTTTGGATAGCAAAGGAATTTGCAGCATGCATGGTGGACATAATGTACAACATAAATGTGCCAAAATGAAGCGTTAGAACCTTACATCTTGTCTAAAGAGATTGGCCTTTGAAGCACTCCTAGCCAAGATAAGGAGTCCTGATACGAGACGATCTAATCGATGAACAGCTGAATGAACATGTCAAGAAGACAAATTGGACGAATATCTGATAAAGAACTTAACTAACTCAAAAAGAAACCAGGAGAACATTCATAAACTTGAAAAGCGGGAGATGAGTTATGTAGGAACACGAATCTTAATCACTTTTGTCCATCTAACAACTGCAGTGAACCCATTTGGGAACAGTACATAAAGGCTCCAATATTCTATGTTTGGATACGGAATAGAGGTGCTAGATCATGTTCAGCCCGCAGAATTTCGAGTATAGTGTTCTTACGGTATCGCCCACAAGGATGCACCTGAACCATACACAGGTAAAAAATCAATTCAAACCAATAACAAAATTAAAACAGTGGAGTGCAAAAGACTTGGTAGATAAGATTAGCATGCATCAAACATCCTAAAGACCAAGATAAAATTACCTCTGAGCAAGACAAAGAAGAAAATGAGAATGAAGTCGAGAGAGAGTATGTTAACTCATCAGCAACAATTACATAGTAAGATGAAATCAGTTGTGTCAAACTCGGAATGCTGAACGCCTCCAGACACCCCTTACAGAGAAACTTAAAGGACCCGTAAGAAAAGGAAGGCTGAGCTCCAGGCCTTTACAACACAATCACAGAAGTATACAGGCTCCCCATAATTCTGATGAAGCCTCAAACTTGAGGAAACATATGATAAACAAATGAATGAAAAGCATTTTCTGCAGACAGGTTGGTTTGTATAAAAGAAAACAAAGAACAGCAAGGGGGCTCACAGGAATGGTGGCAGGTTTATTGACGGTGACAACATCGGGATCTTTCTGAAGGACAGTCACACTACAAGCATCGACTGGCGCTTCATGCCTACAGCATTCAGAACATCAATGTCAAGAATATAACTAAAGACAACGGCGTGCAAGCTCGACGTAAATAGTTGATCAATGTCGAGAAGTAGTACCTGTGCACGAAATGAGTAACCTTCTGAGAATTTTTGACAATGTAAGAAACAGGAACAGTCTCTCCATCCACTTGTATCCTCCCACAATTCACTGCACTAACCTACATTCCAAATCCCCCACGCCACGACGCACAGTCACTACCTCAATTTCAACGAAGCACGTCGAGAAACAACAACAAGGAAATCGACATAATAACTCAGACGAACAGAGAAGACGGCATACATAGTAATCGTAGGAGCGGCCTTTGAAATCGTCAGCAAACAAGTCCACAATCGTCTTCCCCGTCCAACGTTTGTTAACCTGCACTCATCCACATCCACACGGTACTAATCTCTTCCGCTTCTCTTACTTTAAACAAAATATAATATAAAAAAATTCAAACAAACACGGAAAGGGACTAACGTGGGAGATGAACTGGAAGTAGTACGGCCTGACGTGACGCCTCCCTGAGACCGAAGCCAGAAAAAAAAGAGAGAAATTAATTTAATTAATTAATTAATTAAAAAGAGACGAAAAGAAAATGAGAGAGACAACAAACGGCACCTTCGCGGAAGATGTAATCGGGCATCTCCGGCGAGTTGGCTGGCGTCCGCCGGACGATCTCCATCTAACCAGTCGCTCCCGTCTCAGCCGGACCTCTTTCCTTTTTTTTCTTGTTTAAAAATTTGCCTGATAATTCTGCTTTATTTACTTTCTTGCCACTATCCCATATTACTATACTATTTAGTATTTACGGGCGGAGCACGCGGTCAACTGATGTCGTTTCTAGTTCACCCTCGGTAGGTGCATAGAAAATTTCACATTAGTACATTATGTTTTGACAAAATATTATTTTTTTTATGAATATAACTGATGTTTTTTTTAATCAATTTTGGATACAAAGTGTTTATGCGTAACTAAAACTAATTTTTCATTTTTTATTTTAAAATTATACTTTCTTCTTTGTTCCCATCCTTTTATCCATTTCGTGGATCATGATACATGTTCATGAGAGATAAAATAAAATAAAAAAAGTATTGAGCCTTTTCATTAAAGTAAGGGAAAACTTTTCCAAGCCAATGCTCTGACAGTGGCCTTGCTAAACAAACAACTAGAAAAGAAATGTATCTGGCAATCTAACATGTCACAAAAATAAGAGAGTTGTTGATGTAAATGGAAAACATATTCCTCTTCGAGAAAAATAAAAAAGATCACATTGGATGACTCCTTTATTCTCATACTTCTTTGGCATCAAGCACAAGCAGCCTCCTTTCTCCAACCACATCCCTGCGCAATCAAATTCAACAGACAACAGAGTATTGTAATGAACATCATCACACAATTGGAAGAGCAATGTAGGAACAAAAACACATTTGGCCTCTACCACTTACATCGCACCGACAATGAGACTTCGTAACGTCCACGTTGCTCAATTCGGTTAAGTAGTTGAACTTGGATTCTGCAGAAAGAAAATAAATGTCAATCAAAATCATAATTATAACATGTCTTAAACAGAATTTGTTTCGTCTATACTAAGGGAGGTTCAACTACATTGCTGAAAAAAGGTGTCAGCCTTTAGGGTAAAGTACTTCGCATAACTGTTTGTGAAAAGATTCGTGTTTATAGAAGGTGGTTGGAATATATAGGGAATAGTATGTGCATACCATTTCGGTGTACAGCTTCTCAATGGTGCTGTTAAGCCCACCTTCCCAACGCCATGGATCTTCATCTTCTATTTCTGCTATTTGAACTGCCAACAACTCCGGAGTACCTGGATCATTTTTAGAAAAAGTCTTCATGCGAGGACATTCTATGATGATCATGTCTTCCAAGTATGGGAAACTGAACGTGTCATTTCCTGATGAGAAGTTTGTGAGGCATGATAAATCCTTAAGTTCCAAGGACTTCAGCCAATTGAAGGCTATTTTATCTCCTCCTTCTTCACCACCTCCGTTGCTTGACAGTATTTCTGTCATTTCTTCGCAGTCCTTGACGACTATTTTCTCAAGATTAACCAGACGTCTCGCTGTTGCGGAAGTCATAAGCCTTGTTAGTCGCTTGCATTTTGATACCTCAAGTACTTCTAGATTTGGCATGGCTTGTACAAAATCCAGGGGCAAGAGTTCATGATCGGCAGGGAAGCCCGTCAGTTTAAGATACTCGAGACTATGGAGGAATGGTCGCGGAATAAGTTCATGCCAAGCCTTGTCCATGCTACTATTCCATTGGACATCCAGCTTGAGCAGCCCTGAAATTCTGACCTGCGGAAAGGAAGAACAACATTACTTGTAAAAAAAAATACAAGACAAGACATAACCGAACACCTCATCTGCTAGAACGAACCTGGTCATTGAAAATGTGCAGAGCTGGTTTATTCGGAGTTTGATCTTTTGGAATGTCATTCGCAGGATGACGTTCCGTGGATGAAGAACCAGTACTAGATCCACCCAAGATACGCATTCCAGGACATCCTACTGTAGTAATTCTAGTTAAATCAGGGCATATCAACACATGATCAACTCCTGAACAAAATTCCTTCAAGCTAGGTAGATCTTCTAGCTCAACGGCTTCCAGTGACGGGAATATACTAGTGCAGTGATCATCTCGGTCTGCAGTTGGTTTTTCATCTTCTCCTTGTTGATAGATGATCACTTCCACAAGGCCACATCCTTTGACTTGCAATCTCTCTAGACAAACAAGACCCAGAGCAACTGACAAAGTGAAAATGTGAGTCAAATTGCCGCAGTTATAGACCTCGAGCACTGAGAGGTTCTGAAATCCGCCTAATATTCCCGGGGGATCCTCATTCCAAACATGCCTTAGCTTTGGTAGTTCAGTAAGCTTCAATTTCTGCAACTCAGACATGATGCCAAACTGGTCATCGTTTTCTTTATCCATTCCATCAAGATCAAATATTTCCTCGACAGACACACACTTTTCTACAACCAGTTTACGTAATTTTCTCAGCGACGGTAGCACATTCGATGGCACAGCAACTGGAAGAAGAGGCACACACTTGTCCACCACCAACTTGTCTAAACACTTGAATGGAGCTACATATTCCTCGCCCCATCTTTCTACCAGATGCGGGAATTCAGACAGTCTTAGCCTCTCAATGTGCTGGAACACTCCCTGCAATAAAAAAAAAATGTTGAGACATGATTATGCTGACAAAAGAGAAAGAAAGAAAGAAGGAAAGTTGAGGGAGAAACCTTGAAAAGTTGTTTGATTATTGTGTTAATATCAACTGGGGCACAATACTCTGTATATTGAATACCAATATTCTGTAGCTTGGGCATAATTGCGTCTCCATTACAGAAGATTCTCATACTTCCGCACTTGCGTATGGTGACATCTTCTAAACAGGGGAAGTTGAAGGAGTAGCAACCACTGGTGCAGAATCCCTTGAGGCTGTGCAGCTTGGCAAGTTTCAATGTCTTCAACTTATTGAAGACGATGGTGCATTCTATTGGCGATTGGTCATCGTCCTCCTCGGCTGCAACTATCTCCTCCATGGAATCGCAAGACGAAATCTCCAAGCGGACAAGGTTGACCATGGTTCTGGCCGTCGAAGGATTGATCAACCCCGTCATTTTATCGCAGCGTCGTAATTCCAAAACCAATAGGTTTCGAAAAGACGCAGATGAGGGGGCCAAATTGATCAAATCCGAGCACCCGGTCAATTTTATGGACTCAAGAAAAGGCAGCAGAGGGTCCTCCGTCTTGGAGTCTCCTCTCCCTATATGCCTCAACCCATCAACGCTAAAGAGATATAAGATTCTTATGGATGGCAGACCTCCCTTACAGTTGTTGTACTCCCACAGTTGTTTAATATGTGAATATAATACAACAAGTTCCCTCAGGTTGGGTAAACTTTCAAAGGCACCAACCTCAGAAAGTTCCAGCATCGACCTTCCTCGGAAGGAATGTAGCTCAAGAGTTTTCAGTGCAGGGACATGGCTGCACCATGAAGGAGAATTCGAATTGGATTCGGTAAATTTGCCTCCTTCTATTGACATCTTCTCCAAATTGGGGAATGCCTAAAAATAAAATAATTAAAAGAAGCTTTGAAAATTATAAACAAACATCTCAGGAAAATTATAATCAGAGTTACCTTTCCTTGATTAGTGAAATGGGATAGGCCAACTCCAGTCGGACTTCCTTGTTTACCAAATAACCCAATGCCTATGGTTTTCGGGCAGTCACGTATCTCCACTTCTCCCAAGTTTGGCCATTTGGAAGTGTGACCAAATGGATATAAGCTTCTCAGTTCTCGCAACTCCAGAAGAGTCAAGGACGTAAGTTGGGGAAACAAATGGAACGGGAGACTGTTTTGAGCTACGATCTCTTCCAATTTCTCACAGACAAATACATATAGATATTTGAGCTCTGAGAATGTTTTGGCAATGACTAGAGGAAATAAAATTTTCAAACTGCCGCAATGTGAAATGTGTAGCGACTCCAACTTGTGGAAACTATGTTGGGTTGAATCTGGGAAAACTGTTTGTAACTTATCACAGATCGAAATTGTTAATTGGCCAGATGCTCCTGATGCTCCACTGCTCCAAATCATTTCAATGTTGTCAATTGAACGGAGTTCCAATGTTTCCAAGCTAGGAAGTGCAACCTGTATTGATGGACAACATGAAATCGTGTTACTTATTTATTTTTATTCTTTAAAAAACACAAAGCTTAACAAAGTCAGAAAAAAGTAAGGTACTTTGTTCCGACAAAGGAAATAGCGATGAGCTGAATACCTTTTCATCGAAAAGAGACATTAGCTTAGTCGTTGTTGAAACAGTCTTCGAAGACTTTGATGTTATTACATCAAGGAAGCACTTAAGTTTGGGCAGATACTCGAGCTCGAGCTTGCGTAAACAAGGAAACTCCACGACTTGAGTACTTTCATCATCAACAACAAAGAGTGCTTCCATTTCATCGCAACTCTCTATCTTTATTTTTTCCAATTGGGGAAGACTTCGGACCGCAGAAACCGAGAAGAGAGACTTCAATTTGTGACAATAGGAGATATCAAGTGTCTTCAACTCCTTGAAAGATACAGTTGTCCGATAGTCAACAATTTGTTGGAGCGTAGATGATTCCATGATGGAGAGTTCCTTCCATTTGGAGAAGCCTTCACTATCCAAAAGATTTGTCACTCCATTGATTTTACTTAGACGCACAACTTCTGCTTCCATCAACATATTTCTAGCCTTTTCGAGCAGATCAATGCTTCCTCTCAAGTCCACTGCTATTGACTTTGTTATTCCAGAGTCAAGATCTCTCGAGTAATATTCTCCTATCATTATCTCGTATCTTTCCAAGCACATGGAGAAGAAAGATTCTGGCAATGCGCGGACATCCGGGACAAGTACCTCCAAAGATGCAAGGTTATGCAAACATTTCAGCTCTGAAAGCCTTGCGTTACTTTCACCGCTATGCTCCTCAATTTCCCAATTCGTAAAGCTATCCATCATAAGCAATTCTTCTAATGAGGTCAGCTTTGATATGACATTTGCTGGGATGAATTTGAGATCACTGCACTTGCTCAAATCTAACAACTTTAGCCGAGTCAGTTGACCTATTTCACTTGGCAGTGCTTCCAGATTGGATCCATGAAAGCTAAGGATCTCCAAACTCACCAATTGTCCGATGGCGGCATCCAAATTTGAAAATATGCAGTCTTCCAGATGCAGAGTGTGTAGATTTTCGAGGGAGTACAAAGATCTAGGCATAGAAACAAATTTCACTTCTCTGAAGTGAATGACTTTCACTTGTTTAGTCTCTTGAAAGGCTGAATCTGGAATATTGATTTGGCCACTTCTCTTGAAGAGTGATAAGAATTCAACATTTGGGCATCCCAAATTTTCAGGAAGATTCTCCATATTGATCAAGATCATTGAAACTTTGGTGCACTTGATGATGTCAACCTTACTTGGCCACTCTGTCAACTCATTGTCATCATTGTTTTTGAATGCAAGTCCTTCCCTACATGCTATCGAGATAGCAACGTCCCGAACCACATCATGCATCCTTAGATCACCATGCTCATCAATGTCCAAAAGGCTGCAATTCTTGAGTTCACCAATCAATGTTTTCAAGTGTCTTCTCGCCTGGCTTATAGTAGTAAACTTCTTGAGCAGCCCCAAACCAAAGCTATACCATAACAAATCACTCGAATTGAAAGATGAGCGACTACAAATACCATAGAGCAAAAAAACTTGCTTGGTTTTTTCGCTAGGCAAACGATCATAGCTTAGCTCTAAGACATCGTACACTTTTCTTTCTATTACTTGATTATCGAACTGTTTTAGTTCTGCTAAGACATCTTCCCAGGCATCCAAATCCTCATTTTTGTTTTTGAGAAGCCCAGCAATCGTGACAATCAATAATGGAAATCCAGCACATCTGCCCAATATCTCCTCGGCCATCTTGCGGTCCTTGACCTCAATCACTTTCTTCTCAAATAAGCTCATAGACTCCTCTTCAGACAAAACTTGAAGAGGAAAATTCTTTGTTGACCCCATGTCAGACAATAGATCCAGTCTTCTAGACGTCATCAGTATTTTGCAGCCCTTACTGTCAATAGGGATCCCGACTTTATCTAGATCCAGCTCACTCCAAATGTCATCTAGAATAATTAAAATATTCTTGTCCTTCGAGATCTCATTCAACCTCAGATTCAGATCACTAGCTCTAGCGTCATCAGTGATCCCTTCCAATCCTGATCCAATGACAAAGTCTGCAATCTTGTCTTGAATTGCCCTTATCTCTGGCATTGCAGTCACTTTTGCAATGACTACCTTATGAAATAATGACTTAGCTTTAACCTGACGACAGATCGCCTCTGCTAAAGTGGTTTTTCCAATGCCACCCATTCCGTATAGTCCAACCATGGTAATTTTGGGATCCAACAACGCATCCATCACCTCCTGCTGTATTCTGTTCCTCGATTGAGCCTCGTAGCCTTCCAAGTGTCGCTTAACTATTTGTTGCCGATCAGGAAGGGAGGATATATCGGTTCCTAGGCTGACCTTTTCATTAAGTAGTCGAACAACGCCTAAGATTCAGGCAAAAGATTTTATTAAGTTTTTACTTTTACTTTTAAAAAAGAGGAAAATAATAAGGTTTGATTCATCAACGAACATAATTAATACCATTCGCGACAAGACTCAAACCGCCGGTATTTATCAGATTAGTTCGTTGCTATGAATATTTCAAACAAAAGTAAAAAAGATTAATTCCTAATTAGTTTGTTAAAGGCAGGCTAAGGTAGGTCGTAAATAAGTGTGTATGAGAGAGTTGGTTCAAGAACTAAAGGACTAAAAGATAAAAAGTAACAACGACGCACCTTCCTTTCTTTGGTCCGCCTTCTTGCCGACCCGGTATCGGGCCTTCAAATTGAGAAAGAGTGAGCAACTCTTCTGAGCTGTCTCCTCTCCATTCCGGACAACTTGTTCAGCATCTGCAATTGCCGTGTCGACCTCAGTTCGCCATTGGAGGAAACGAGGCTTGACCACTTCCCCTCGTCCTCGTGCAACTTCGATGGAATCATGCAAGCTCGCTCTCTCCAGCTTCAGCTTACTGTTCTCGTCGCTGAGTGCGTTGAACTTGCTCCTGAACTCGAAAGCGTAACCGATGTGCCTTTTGATTGGACCAAGCAAAGTCTCCAGAACAGTGGACACAGCGAAATCAACCACGGCCCCCTCCGCCATATCCAACTTCTTCTTCTTTCTGTTTTTTTTTTCCAAGAAAAGAGAAGAGGGAAATGATCGATGAAGGAAGATTAGTTGATTAAAGAAGAGATGGGCGACTTCTAGCTACAGCCGGTGAGGTCTTTGTATACTATAATAAATCAACGACACAAAACAAAAAAACAAAAAAACAAAACAAAACAATAAATGTCGTTCATAAATTGGCCCTTTCACCTGCAAGATTAAATTAATTTGGAGAGGGACAATGTGAACAGGGATCTACTGACTGTTCCCATCGGTCCAGATTGAAATATATATAATATTGATATCAATCAACTTGCCATGTGATTTTGATTGAAAAATCAACACGAGATCCACGCCTATCCATAATCATGTAAATTTTTTATATACAAACTATCTAATACGTGGATATCATTGACTTATTTAAATTTGATATCGATAAATTTTAGAATTTTCTCATACAAGTTAAAATAAAACAAAATAACCGGCCATGATCATCATCCTCTACTCTTGCCAAAAAAAAAAAATCAGGATCCCAATAGCAGGGCCTCAGAGTACAATAAAAATATGATGAATTAAAACAAGTGAATTAGAAGATGATTATTCTAAATATGTTTTTTATTGGTAAGCTTCAAATTGGAGAACTTCTAAATTTTTCCACATCTCTTACATTTGTATCATTACTTATCAGTTAATATTGGTATGCCAATTATACTCCTAAACCTAAGACATTGCTCTTTATTTAATTCTCACCTAATCTGGAAGTTAGAATTATAGTACTAGCCATTAAACAAATAATCCCGCATTTCACGAGTTCGGATTAAATAAATAAGAGGCAGTTTAATTATAATAAAAAAACTACATGATGTGTCACGGTGGTATAGGCAGGGATTTGTTCCCAAAAAAGTCACATGGGAACATGATTGTACTAATATTATACTCTTACTGATGGTTTGACAATTATATATATCTTATACGTTTATCTTCCATATCGTCACAGACCAATTCACCAATTTATTATTTCTGATCAGCATCATGGCCTTCAACGTCCAGGTCATCTCCATAGAGACCATTAAATTTGATATCGACAAATTTTAGAATTTTCTCAAAGTCCCATACAAGTTAAATAAGTCATGGCGAGAGTGGGGAGTGGAGACCCACTCGTGTAATGCAACTCAACAACAGAACCGGTCAAATGGGCATCCTTACTCCTTAGCATAGTGAAATTGAAGCACCCACGTCCCCATTTTCAACTTAAACTGTACCCTCAGAAGACGTAGCTTTTGCCTAATACCATGTTTCTGCCGTCCCCTAAGAAAGAAGCCGTCATTCCCTCAAGAGGAGCAAGCTTAAGACAAGATGACCAAATAAATGTCGTGCAGTGGCCGGCAAAACTGAGGGATGTCTTTATTTACGATCTTCACCTCCCAATGCACCCCTTTCAATTAAACAATATTTTGAATTCCAAAAATTTCTCCGTTTCGTGGCTCATGATACATGCTCTGGGTGTCAACTGGACAATCTATGATGATCATGTATTCCAAGAGTGGGAAAATGAATGTGTCATTTCTTGATGAGAAGTTTGTGAGGCTGGATAAACCCTTAAGTTCCAAGGACTTCAACCGAATCAATCTCTGGTTAATGAATATATTTAATTACATGGATCTCAAGTATTATCGTAAGAAAATTAGCGATATTTGGACCATGCAATACGTACTATAATCTATATGTACCAAGATAAATTAAACAGTTGGACGATTGGTCACTAAATTGGTAAAGAAAATTATGATACAAGTATTATCGTAAGAAAATTAGCGATATTTGGACCATTCCTTCACATGCAAATTATGATACAAGTAAAGAAATTCATGCAA
>SOPF01028195.1:50187-64486 GCA_012979155.1 Hypericum perforatum
ATTTCAACCCCATGACTTGAGTCGAATGCATCAAAAGATATTTCCGTGAAAATGAAGAACTCTATAATGATGCATTCCTTCACATGCAAATTATGATACAAGCATAGAAATTCATGCAACACCCTTCTACAATTTGATAAGCAGCAAGGTACATGTAGCACAATCGTCGAGTTCACATTCAATAAAAACATGACGAACAGCTTAGATAATGAGTACGAGGATTAAAAAAATCTGAATGCGATAATAAAATCATACTTGATGAGTTCGGCCGGTGATTGGTTTACACAAAATGATACTTTCAGTTCCATTGGTACTAATCCTGGTAAACTTCGTACATGCAGCTTTTCCCTCGACTGATGAATCACCTATCTGCTCGGAGTAAATATTCTCAGACAAGCAGGAGAATCCTTTTCTAAAAGGAAATAGAAAGCTGAAGGAGAGTAAGTACAAGCAACAACTAAGAAAAAAACCTACAGTGGAAAAGACAAGCTAGATAGGCGATCATTTACCAGGAGATCAGTAAAGTACAGAATATGTGAAACTTTATTTTGAACACGTACACGTACTTCGTTATACAAGTTGACCAACAAGTAGCGAGTCTACTGATAAGCATTGTGCAAACAGGCATCAACAAGCTGGGACGGTTTCTTTCTACCATTCTCTCTCACAAAGCCATAGGAAGGTGTCCTTCAATAGCCAAGGTCCACAGCACTTGTGTGTGATTGTTACATATCGTATTAGGAGTCTAAGTCCGCTTATGCGTATTTTATTATTTCTTATTTCGCTTAAGAGTCCTTTTCCTTTTAGCACTAGTATTTCCTATTTACATGTTGGCGTACTGTATTGGCTATATAATGCCATGTTGTCTTTAGGTTTGAATCATTGAAGAATAATAATAAGTTAGTTACGTTTACGTTGATCGTTGTTTTATCAGAACGGCGCGAGGACGAAGAGCAAGAAGCCTGTGAGTCCCACTGCGCACTCATATAATTTACGAAGCCGTTGAGCACATACCAATAATACTAGCCAGTTTTCAATTAGTGCTGGCTACAAAGATGAACTCACCTCTGCAGTACTTCTCTTTAAACGAGCATCATGATGTATGTTCACATCAACAACCAGCTGATGAAGAAACATAAAACATACATGAAAAGGCGTCAACTTCCTTTCATGCCAAGAAACATCACCATAAGATAAAACTCCTACACAGTGAACCAGATGGCAGAAGATGAAAACGCAGCCATGAAAACAGGAAGAGTCAAGATGATTCACTTGATGCATGAAAAGATGAGCACCTACTTTTGGGAGTCAATTTGGCACTAGTATTCATTTCTCTAACTAAGATTCTACACCTAAGCAACAGTACCAAATGTTTCAACCCTTTTATTTGCTTCATTCAAGATTATAGGACTGAATCAATTTGGCTACTAACGACAGCAAAGTTTAACCTTACACTGTTTGAGTGCCAGGTGTTTTTCAATTACTGGCACTAATGCTTTTAAATTCCTTTGTTCAGTAAACGCCAATACAAAATCACCTAAAACTGTTAGAGTGCCAGGAGTTTTTTCCAACGTGGCTCTATCTTAAAGTGCAAGTATACCTCATCCTCTGGAAACACCCCAACGACCCTTGCAACATATTCTTTCTGCACTCTTCTGGCTACTATCTGCAGAACAACACGAATAGGACTTTGGTGGGTATATAGATTGTGAATAACAGAATACTTATCAAATCGATGTATATTTTCTTTCTGCAGAGGATGCAAAAGGCTCTTGGCCAAACAGACGAATCAAATATTGGTCAAAAGCTGCCATCTATGCATTTCAATTTGATACACCAAAGGTGCCATCTTGTTTCAGAAAATACACCATGAAAACTCTTTGACTTAACACATCACTGGCAGATATATCATTACAATTTTAATTTGTGCCATTACCAGTACCATTACCATCGCAGATGAGGCGCCATCATTATCAAAAGCGCAAAAGAATTAGTAGAGGGAACAACCAGAAGCAAAGAAACCTTTTGGATAGCAAAGGAAGTTGTGGCATGCAAGGTGGACATAGTGTACAACATAAATGCGCCAAAATGAATCATTTGAACCTTACATCTTGTCTAAAGAGATTGGCCTTTGAAGTACTCCTAGCCAAGATAAGGAATCCTGATACGAGACGATCTAATCGATGCACGGCTGAATGAACATGTCAAGAAGACAAATTTGACGAATATCTGCTAAAGAACTTAACTCAAAAAGAAACAAGGAGAACATTCATAAAACATGATTCTGAATGACTTTTGTCCATCTAACAACTGCAGTGAACCCATTTCGGGACAGTACATAAAGGCTCCAACATTCTATGTTTGGATACGGAATAGAGGTGCTAGATCATGCTCAGCCCGCAGAATTTCGAGTATAGTGTTCTTACGGTATCGCCCACAAGGATGCACCTGAACCATATGCAGGTAAAAAAATCAATTCAAACCAATAACAAAACTAAAACAGTGGAGTGCAAAAGACTTGGTAGATAAGATTAGCATGCATCAAACATCCTAAAGACCAAAATTACCTCCGAGCAAGACAAAGAAGAAAATGAGAATGAAGTCGAGAGAGAGTATGTTAACTCATCAGCAACAATTACATAATAAGATGAAATCAGTTGTGTCAAACTCGGAATGCTGAACGACTGCAGACATCCCTTACAGAGAAACTTAAAGGACCCTTAAGAAAAGGAAGGATGAGCTCCAGGCCTTTACAACACAATCACGGAAGTATACAGGCTCCCCATAATTCCAGTAACTCAAACTTGACGAAACATATGATAAACAAATGAATGAAAAGCATTTTCTGCAGACATGTTGGTTTGTATAAAAGAAAACAAAGAACAGCAAGGGGGCTCACAGGAATGGTGGCAGGTTTATTGACAGTGACAACATCGGGATCTTTCTGAAGGACAGTCACACTACAAGCATCAACTGGCGCTTCATGCCTACGACATTCAGAACATCAATGTCCAGAATATAACTAAAGACAAGGGCGTGCAAGCTCAACGTAAATAGTTGATCAATGTCGAGAAGTAGTACCTGTGCACGAAATGTGTAACCTTCTGAGAATTTTTGACAATGTAAGAAACAGGAACAGTCTCTCCATCCACTTGTATCCTCCCACAATTCACTGCGCTAACCTACATTCCAAATCCCCCACGCCACAACGCACATTCACTACCTCAATTTCAACGAAGCACGTCGAGAAACAACAAAAACAACGAAATCGACACAATAACTCACACGAATAAGACAGTCACGTAGTAATCGTAGGAGCGGCCTTTGAAATCGTCAGCAAACAAGTCCACAATCGTCTTCCCCGTCCAACGTTTGTTAACCTGCACCCATCCACATCCACACGGTACTAATCTCTTCCGCTTCTCTTACTTTCAACAAAATAAATAATAATAATAATAATAATCAATCAAACAGACACGGAAAGGGACTAACGTGGGAGATGAACTGGAAGTAGTACGGCCTCACGTGGCGCCTCCCTGAGACCGAAGCCAGAAAAAAAAAGAGAAATTAATTTAATTAATTAATTAATTAAAAAGAGACGAAAAGAAAATGAGAGAGACAACAAACGGCACCTTCGCGGAAGATGTAATCGGGCATCTCCGGCGAGTTGGCTGGCGTCCGCCGGACGATCTCCATCTAACCAGTCGCTCCCGTATCAGCCGGACCTCTTTCCTTTTCTTTCTTGTTAATAATTTGCCTGATAATTCTGCTTTATTTACTTTCTTGCCACTATACCATATTTCTGGCGGTGAGCCGCGGTCAACACTGATATCATTTCTAGCTATGTTTAAAAAATCGTGGTGCGCCACTAGCGATGTTCATTGTTTCTAGGGAAAAGTCACTTTTAGTACCCTGTAGTTTCTTCGAAAATCACTTTAGTACCCTGTGGTTTAAAATCCATCAATCGGGTCATATCTCACCAATTTTCCATCTTTTTGTCCCAAAATTACGATACTACCCCTCCCTCAATCAGAACCTAACCAAACCCAATTCACCCCGACTGAACCCACATCCAATTCAACCCAATAGGGCGTAAAAAATAGGATATGACTCGGATTGAGCTGAAATTTTACAAGAAGCATCCTAAAAATACAAATGATTTACAAAAAATATTTCAGGAATTTTAGATGTCCAGAAGTATTTGTTTTATTTTTCGATGCACTGAAACTTCGTAAAATCGTATAAAACAGAAAATATATTTATTTGAGTTGAAACTTGTCTCAAGGATGAATTTTGGTTTCTAAATTTATTAGAGATTCTTAAGGTTTCCTGGGACAAGTTTCAACTCAATTGGATATATTTTCTATTTTATACGATTTTACGAAGTTTCAGCGCTTCGAAAAATAAAAAATACTTTCGGACCTCTAAAATTCTTGAAATTTTTTATGTAAATCATGTGTATTTTTAGGATGCTTATTGTAAAATTTTAGCTCAATGCGAGTCATATCCTATTTTTTACTCTCCATTGGGTTGAATTGGATGTGAGTTCGTTTGGGTTGAATTGGGTTTGGTTAGGTTCTGATTGAGGGAGGGGTAATATCGTAATTTTGGGACCAAAGTGATGGAAAATTAGTGAGGTATGACCCGATTGATGGGTTTTAAACCACATGATACTAAAGTGATTTTCGCAGAAACCACAGGGTACTAAAAATGACTTTTCCCTTGTTTCTATATAATTTAAAGAGCGATTAATTACTCAAAATTTGGTTAAATTCGATTAAGCTGACTAACTCGATTTATCCAAAGAAGAAAAAAATTCCAATATTTGGTGGATATTTAAACTGTCATTAAAATAAAATTTATTTTATCTTACTTAATAATTATTAATAATATAGATATAAATAAATTTCAATCTTTCTTTTACTTTGTATTTTCATTATATCTTGATAAGTTAATTTGTGAATCGTGTCCTCCAAGAATAAAATATGGAGTTTGCTTATCGTTGAGTATCTAGATCTATAACAACAATATATTTTCTCGGGAATAAGAACCATTTCATTTATACAAAGAAAAATAATTTTTAAAAAATTATCAGATCTAACGTATTGTTACACTTATTTTTTTTATTAGTAGATTGTATTTATCAATAAAATAACCAAATAGCCAATTGTTATATTGACATACACGATGATGAGCTCAGTCGATATGTAGAAGAAGGCAAACCTGCCATTGCCTCAACATTGCAAATTGAATTTTTCCTCTTTAGGGACTCTGATCAGATGTGTTAAGCTGCATCAGTAAACAATATACGTGGGAATGCAGAGATCCAGGAGCTTGTTGCCTTCCCATTTATGTGCACACGTAGCTTCTTTATTGTAATATAACTTGGAACTTTTATTTCTTTGTCCTCTTATTATCGTTTTTTGGGGTCTTGCTTGGTCTCTTACTATTGTGTTTTAGTAAGAAGCTCTGCAGATTTCGTTGTCATCAACCTTTTTTACTTATTTTGGGGTTAGTCCATTTGTCAGATCTAAGACTGTCACTGAAGCCTGTGGCTCATATGTGACTAGGTTATCAGGTTGATGAGCTATTTGTCTCCTTTGCTCAATTGCAGGTCTTGGTATCAAAAGAAGGTTCTCCCAAGTATTTCTACTATGTCGTCTTTGTTATTGGTTCTCTTAAATACCGTCGAGTATCGTCGATTCTTATTGATCTTTTGTTATTCGGAATTCAATTCCAGCAGCATTCAGCAGTGATTGTTGTAGGTCGGCAGTGGTGGGCGTATTCGCGAGTGGGGAGTGGAGGAACCTAAATAGTGAGATGGAATTGTACCAGAATGGAACAGCATCATATCTACTGACTCTGATTTGGATGCCATTACATGGCAGGTTGCCTCCATTTGGCTGCTCAGTTTAATCTCCGAGGTATCTTCCCTCTTCTCTAATGTCATCTGCACGCTCGCTTTGCTGGTTGTTCCCAACCTTTTATCCGTTTCGTGGCTCATGATACATGTTCACGAGAGATAAAATAAAATAGAAAAAGCATTGAGCCTTTTCATTAATGTAAGGGAAAACTTTTCCAAGCCAATGCTCTGGGTGCCAACTGACAGTGGCTTTGCTTAAACAAACAACTAGAAAAGAAATGTATCTGGCAATCAACAAAAATAAAAGAGTTGTTGATGTAAATGGAAAACATATTCCTCTTCCAGAAAAAAAAAAAGAAAAAGATCACATTGGATGGGCCTCACTCCTTTATTCTCATGCTTCTTTGGCATCAAACACAAGCAGCCTCCTTTCTCCAATCACATTCCTGCGCAATCAAATTCAACAGACAACAGAGTATTGTAATGAACATCATCACACAATTGGAAGAGCAGTGTAGGAATAAAACACATTCCGCCTTCAGCACCTACATCGCACCAACAATGAGACTTCGTAACATCCACGTTGCTCAATTTTAGTCTAAGTAGTTGAACCTGGATTCTGCAGAAAGAAAAATACATGTCAATCAAAATCATCATTATAACGTCTTAAATAGAATTTGTTTCGTCTATACCAAGGGAGGGTCAACTACTTTGCTCAAAAAAGGTGTTAGCCTTTAGGGTAAACTACTTCGCATAACTGTTTGTGAAAAGATTCATGTTTATAGAAGGTGGTTGGAATATACAGGGAAGAATATGTGCATACCATTTCGGCATACAACTTCTCTATGGTGCTCTTAAGCCCACCTTCCCAACGCCATGGATCTTCATCTTCTATTTCTGCTATTTGAACTGCCAACAACTCCGGCGTACATGGATCATTTTTAGAAAAAGTCTTCATGTGCGGACATTCTATGATGATCATGTCTTTCAAGAGTGGGAAACTGAATGTGTCATTTCCTGATGAGAAGTTTGTGAGGCGGGACAAACCCTTAAGTTTCAAGGACTTCAGCCGATTGAAGGCTATTTCATCTCCTTGTTCGCCACCTCCGTTGCTTGATAGTATTTCTGTCATTTCTTCGTTGTCCTTGACGACTAGTTTCTTGAGATTAAGTAGATCCCTTGCTGTTGTGGAAGTCAGAAGCCTTGTTAGTCGCTTACATTTTGATACCTCAAGTACTTCCAAGAGTGGAAAACTGAATGTGTCATTTCCTGATGAGAAGTTTGTGAGGCAGGATAAACCCTGAAGTTCCATGGACTTCAGCCGATCAAAGGCTATTTGATCTCCTTCTTCACCACCTTCGTTGCTCGACAGTATTTCTGTCATTTCTTCGCAGTCCTTGACGACTATTTTCTCGAGATTAACTAGACCCCTCGCTGTTGCATAAGTCATAAGTCTTGTTAGTCGCTTACATTTTGATACCTCAAGTACTTCCAAGAGTGGAAAACTGAGTGTGTCATTTCCTGATGAGAAGTTTGTGAGGCAGGATAAACCCTCAAGTTCCATGGACTTCAGCGAATCAAAGGCTATTTCATCTCCTTCTTCACCACCTTCGTTGCTCGATAGTATCTCTGTCATTTCTTCGCAGTCCTTGACGACTATTTTCTCGAGATTAACTAGACCCCTTGCTGTTGCGGAAGTCGTAAGCCTTGTTAGTCGCTTACATTTTGATACCTTAAGTACTAAGAGATGCTGGAACACTGAAACCGATTGAGAACCTTCTTCCTCAATCAGATTACAGAGTTCTGGCAAATTAAACAACTCAAGGTATGTCAACTTCTTCAAGGAGCCTGCATCGCGAACGAATCTTGGAAGTATTTGCTTGTAGAAAGAATCTGAGATGAGAAACTCCTCTAGATTTGGCATGGCTTGTACAAAATCCAGGGGCAAGATTTCGTGATCGGCAGGGAAGCCCGTCAGTTTAACATACTCGAGACTATGGAGGAATGATTGCGGAATAAGTTCATGCCAAGCCTTGTCCATGCTGCTAGTCCATTGGACGTCTAGTTCTACCAGCTCTGTGATTTTGACCTGTAGAAAGGAAGGAAAATAAATTACTTATAAAAAAATACAAGACGAGATATAACCGAACACCTCGTCTACTAGAACGAACCTGGTCGTTGAAAATGAGCAGAGCTGGTTTTTTCGGAGTTTGATCGTGTGGAATGCCATTCGCAAGATGACGTTCCATAGATGAAGAATCAGTACTGGATGCGCCCAAGATACGCATTCCAGGACATCCCACTGCAGCAATGCTAGTTAATTGTGGGCATATCAACACATGATCAACTCCTGAACAAAATTCCTTCAAGCAAGGCAGGTCTTCTAGCTCAACGACATCCAGTGACGGGAATATACTAATGCAGTGATCATCCCGGTCTGCAGTTGGTATTTCATCTTCTCCTTGTTGATTGATGATCACTTCCACAAGGCGACATCCTTTGACTTTCAATCTATTTAGAGAAACAAGACCTAGAGCAACTGACAGAGTGAAAATGTGCTTCAAATTGTGGCAGTTATAGACCTTGAGCTCCGAGAGTTTCTGAAATCCACCTAATATTCCCAGGGGATCCTCATTCCAAACATGCCTTAGCTTTGGTAGTTCGGTTAGCTTCAATATCTTCAACTCAGACATGACGCCAAACAGGTCTTCGTTTTGTTGATCCATTCCATGAAGATCGAAAATTTCCTTCACAGACTCACACTTCTCTACAACTAGTTTACGTAATTTTCTCAGCGATGGCAGAACATTCGATGGCACAGCAGTTGGAAGAAGAGTCGCACACTTGTCCACCACCAACTCGTTTAAACACTTGAATGGAGATATATATTCCGCGCCCCATCTTTCTACCAGATTCGGGAATTCAGACAGTCTTAGCCTCTCAATGTGCTGGAACACTTCCTGCAATAAAAAAAATGTTGAGGGAGCAACGTTGAGGCAAAATTATGCTGACAAGAAAGAAAGAAAGAAAGAAAGAAAGTTGAGGGAGCAACCTTGAAAAGTTGTTTGATTGTTGTGTTAATATCAACTGGGGGACAATACTCTGTACATTCAATATCAATTTTTTGTAGCTTTGGCATAATTGCGTCTCCATTACAGAAGATTCTCATACTGCTGCACCTGAATATGGAGACATCTTCTAAACAGGGGAAGTTGAAGGAGTAACAACCACTGGTGCAGAATCCCTTGAGGCTGTGCAGCTCGACAAGTTCCAATGTCTTCAACTTATTGAAGACGATGATGCATTCTTTTGGTGATTGGTCATCGTCCTCCTCCGCTGCAACTATCTCCTCCATGGCATTGCAAGACATAATCTCCAAACGGACAAGGTTGACCATGGTTTTGGCCGTTGAAGGATTGATCAACCCCGTCATTTTATTACAGCATCGTAATACCAAAGTGGATAGGTTTCGGAAAGATGCAGATGATGGTGAGGGTGCCAAACTGATCAAATCCGAGCACCGATAAAATTCCATGGACTCAAGAAAAGGCAGCAGAGGGTCCTCCGTCTTGGAGTCTCCTCTCCCTACATGCCTCAACCCAGCAACAGCAGAGAGCTCTAAGATTCTTATGGATGGCATACCGGCATCTAACCCGCTACTCCTCTTGTTGTACTCCCACAGTTGTTTAATATGTGAATGCCATACAGCAAGTTCTTTGAGGTTGGGTAAACTTTCAAAGGCACCAACCTCAGAAAGTTCCAGCATCGACCTTCCTCGGAAGAAACGTAGCTCAAGAGTTTTCAGTGCAGGGACATGGCTCCACCATGACCGAGAATTCAAACTGGATTTGGAAAATTTGCCTCCTTCTATTGACATCTTCTCCAAATTGGGGAATGCCTTAAAATATGGAGTAAGATAATTTATTATATAACAGAATAGAAGAATCACATCAGCCTAACAAATAGTTTTTTTTTGTGGCAAAATGGTTTTATTTATGTTATGAAAATTAATTATTGATTTTTTTTTAAGTTTTCGAAAAATAATTAAAAGAATTTTCAAAAATTATAAATAAACTTCTCACAAAAAACATATTGTTTTTGCCTGACAATAGGTTGTTTATGGTGAGGCTCATGTTAGGAAAATTAGTTAGTAGATTTTTTTAAAGTTTTTCAAAAAATAATTAAAAGAAGATTTGAAAATTAAAAAATTAAGCATCCCCCCAAAAAAATAGATTTTTTTCTTTTCCCGTGAACGATTTGATATATATATATATATATATATCTATATATATATATATAGATATAGATATATAAATCATCAGAGGTTACCTTTTCTTGATTAGTGATATGGGATTGGCCAACTCCTGTCGGACTTCCTTGTTCACCAAATAACCAAATGTCTGTGGTTTTCGGGCAGCCAAGTATCTCCACTTCTTCCAAGTTTGCCCATTTGGAAGTGTGACCAAATGGATATAAGCTTCTCAGTTCTCGCAGCCTCAAAAGAGTCAAGGACGTAAGTTGGGGGAAGAAATGGAACGGGAGACTGTTTGTGGATTCTTCTCCTGCTTCTACGATCTCTTCCAATTTGACACATTCCTCTACTTTTAGATGTTTGAGCTCTGAGAATGAATTTAGTAGGCCAGATGCTCCTGGTGCTCCACTGCTCCAAATCATTTCAATGTTGCCAATTGAATGGAGTTCCAATGTTTCCAAGCTAGGAAGTGCAACCTATATTGATGTTAAGTAATTTTTTTTTTAAAAAAAACAAGGCTTAATAAAATAAGAAAAAAAGTAAGATATTTTGTTGCGACAAATGAAATAGCGATGAGCTGTATACCTTTTCATTGAAAAGAGACAGTAGCTTAGTCGTTGTTGAACCAGTCTTCGAAGACTTTGATGTTATTACATCCAGGAAGCACTTAAGTTTGGGCAGATACTTGAGCTCGAGTTTGCGCAAAGAACGAAATTCCACGACTTGAGTACTTTCCTCGTCAACAAAAAAGAGTGCTTCCATTTTAAAGCAATTCTTTATATTTATTTTTTCCAGTTGGGGAAGGCTTCGGACCGCAGAAACCGAGAACAGAGACTTCAATTTGTAACAATCGGAGATATCAAGTGTCTTCAACTCCCTGAAAACAGTTGTCTGACAGTCAGCAATTTGTTGGAGCATAGATGATTTCAAGATGGAGAGTTCCTTCCATTTGGAGAAGCCTTCACTATCCAAAAGATTTGTCACTCCATTGATTCCACTAAGACGCACAACTTCTGCTTCCATCAACAGATTTCTAGCCTTTTCGAGCAGACCAATGCTTGCACTCAAGTCCACCGCAATTGACTTTGTTTTCCCAAAGTCAGGATCCCTCCTGAACTCTATAAGCGCACCTTCTCCTATCATTATGTAGTATCTTTCCAAGCACATGGAGAAGAAAGATCCTGGCAACGCCCGAACATCTGGAATAAATATCTCCAACGATACAAGGTTAGACAAACATTTTAGCTCCGAAAGCCTTGCATTACTTCCACTGTCATGCTCCTCAATTTCCCAATCCGTAAAGCTATCCCTCATAAGCAATTCTTCTAATGAGGTTAGCTTCGATATGACATTTGCTGGGATGAATTTGAGATGACCGCACTTGCTCAAATCTAACAACTTTAGCCGAGTCAGTTGACCTATTTCACTTGGCAGTGCTTCTAGATCGGATCCATCAAAGCTAAGGATCTCCAAACTCACCAATTGTCCGATGGCGGCATCCAAATTTGAAAATATACATTCTTCCAGATGCAGAGTGTGGAGATTGTTGAGGGTGTACAAGGATCCAGGGATAGAAACAAATTTCACTTCTCTGAAGTGAACAACTTTTAGTTGTTTAGTCCCTTGAAAGGCTGAATCTGGAATATTTATTTGACCACTCCTCTTGAAGAGTGACATGAATTCAATGTCTGGACATCCCAAATTTTCAGGAAGATTCTCAATATTTGTCAAGATCATTGAAACTTTGGTGCACCTGATGATGTCACCCCTACTTGGCCACTCTGTCAACTCATTGTTTCTGAATGCGAGTCCTTCCCTACATGCTATTGAGATAGCAACATCCCGAACCACATCATGCATCCTTACATCACCATGCTCATCAATGTGCAAAAGGCTACAATCCTTGAGTTCACCAATCATTGATTTCAAGTGTCTTCTCGCCTGGCTTATAGTAGTGTACTTCTTGAGCAGCCCCAAACCAAAGCTATACCATAACAAATTAGTCAAATTGAAAGATGAGCGACTACAAATACCATAGAGCAAAAAAATTAGCTTGGTTTTTTCGCTAGGCAAGCGATCATAGCTTAGCTCCAGAATATCGTACACTTTGCGTCCTATTACTTGATTGTCGAACTGTTTTAGTTGTGTTAAGACATCTTTCCAGGCATCCAAATCTTCGTTTTTGTTTTTGAGAAGCCCAGCAATCGTGACAATCAATAATGGAAACCCAGCACATCTCCCCAATATCTCCTCGGCAATCTTGCGGTCCTTGACCACATTTACTTTCTTCTCAAACAAGCTCATAGACTCCTCCTCGGACAGAACTTGGAGAGGAAAATTCTTTGTTGACCCCATGTCGGACAACAGATCCAGTCTTCGAGACGTCATCAGTATTTTGCAGCCCTTAATGCCAGTAGGGATCCCGACTTTATCTAGATCCATCTCACTCCAGATGTCATCTAGAATGATTAAAATTTTCTTGTCCTTCAAGATCTCTTTCAACCTCAGATTCAGATCACTAGCTCTAGCATCATCAGTGATCCCTTCCAATCCTGATCCAATGACAAAGTCTGCAATCTGGTCTTGAATGGCCCTTATCTTTGGCATTGCAGTCACCTTTGCAATGACTACCTTACAAAATAATGACTTAGCCGTAGCCTGACGGCAGATCTCCTCTGCTAAAGTGGTTTTTCCAATGCCACCCATTCCGTACAGTCCAACCATGGTAATATTAGGATCCGACAATGCATCCATCACCTCCTTCAGTATTCTGTTCCTCGATTGAGCCTCGTAGCCTTCCAAGTGTCGCTTAACAATTTGTTGCCGATCAGGAAGGAATGATATATCGGTTCCTAGGCTGACCTTTTCAGCAAGTAGTCGAACAACACCTAAGGTTCAGACAAAAGATTTTATTAAGTTTTTACTTTTACTTTTAAAAAAAGGAAAATAATAAGAATTGATTCATCAGCGAACATAATTAGTACCATCCGCTTCAAGACTCAAAACCACCAGTATTTATCAGATTAGTCGTTGCTGTGAATATTTTGGCATCATTTGAAACAAGAACTAAAAAATTAGTTCCTAATTAGTTTATTACTAATCTTTAGAATCCAGTATTAGATTATAAAGCCAGGCTAAGGTAGGTCATAAATAAGTGTGTATGAGAGAGTTGGTTAACAACAACGCACCTTCCTTTCCTTGGTCCGCCTTCTTGCCGACCCGGTATCGGGCCTTCAAATTGAGACAGATTGAGCAACTCTTCTGAGCTGTCTCCTCTCCGTTCCGGACAACTTGTTCAGCGTCTGCAATGGCCGTTTCGGCCTCAGTTCGCCATTCGAGGAAACGAGGCTTGACCACTTCCCCTCGTCCTCGTGCAACTTCGATGGAATCATGCAAGCTCGCTCTCTCCAGCTTCAGCTTGCTGTTCTCGTCGCTGAGTGCATTGAACTTGCTCCCGAACTCAAAAGCGTAACCAATGTGCCTTTTGATTGGACCAAGCAAAGTCTCCAGAACAGTGGACACGGCGAAATCAACCACGACCGCCGCAGCCATATCCAACTTCTTCTTCTTCTTCTTTTTTGGTCCAAGAAAAGAGAAGAGGGAAATGATCGATGAAGGAAGATTAGTTGAGCAAAGAAGAGATGGGCGACTTCTAGCTACAGCCGGTGAGGTCTTTCTATACTATAATAAATCAACGACACAAAATATTTAAAAAAAAACAATAAATATTGTTCATACATTGACCCTTTCACCTGCAAGATTAAATTAATTTTGAGAGGGACAATGTGAACAGGGATCTACGGACTGTTCCCATCGGTCCAGATTGAAAAATATATATAATATTGATATCAATCAACTTGCTATGTGACTTTGATTGAAAAATCAACACGAGATCCCCGCCTATCCTGGATCATGTAACTTTTTTTTTTATACAAACTATCTAATACGTGGATATCGTTGACTTATTTAAATTCGGAATCGATAAATTTTAGAATTTTCTCATACAAGTTAAATAAAACAAAATAACCGGCCATGATCATCCTCCTCCTCCTATTTGTTGCCTTTCCTCCTTATTGATTGATGATCACTTCCACCACAAGGCCAAATCCTTTGACTTGCAATCTCTTTAGACGTAGAGCAACTGATGGAGTGAAAGATTTTTAATTGGATAATTTGAGTGATTA
>SOPF01028195.1:64496-179244 GCA_012979155.1 Hypericum perforatum
GATTAATTAGTTTTTTTCGGAGAGGGGGAGGTTGTAGACGAAGATGAGGGCAGAGAGGAGGAGGAGAGAGAAGAGGGGAGGAAGAGAGAAAGATTTTCAATTTTAATTTTTTTAACGAAGAGCCAAATAGTTCATCTCATCTACTCTTGCCAAAAAAAAATCAGGATCCCAATAGCAGGGCCTCAGAGTACAATAAAAATATTCTACGAGGGTTAAAATTTTGATTTTGAAACAAGATGAATTAAAACAAGTGAATTGGAAGATGATTATTCTAAATATGTTTTTAATTGGTAAGCTTCAAATTGGAGAACTTCTAAATTTTTCCATATCTCTTCTCTTACATTTGTATCAATACTTATCAGTTTTGTTTGTTTTCTTTATTATCTCATATGTAATAAAGTACATCTCATAGGAAAGAACTTGTTCTTACAGCTGTTGTAGTCTACAAACTGTGTCTATCGATTTTACTGTATGAACCTATAAAAAAATTCGTCTTAATTGTATCGATTTAATTGTATACGACGTTTGCTTCTTCTTCTTGCAGCTCTGGGTTGCGAGTTTAGTGTTCTTTGCTTGTAATTCCATGATTGTCGCGAGTTTGATTTTTTCGTCATTGGAATCAGTAGAGGATAGAAAACAATGAACCTAGCTCCTCACGGTTTGATTCTACCATTAGCGTAGATTAATACTAATCATGTTGTCATGTTGGGATTTTCAACACGCAAATTGAGGTGTCCATGTGAAGTCAACTGTTGACTCTTTTAATTAAATGCCATATGCAACATGATTAGTGCTATATTATATAAATTAAGAGAAAATCCTTGAGGAATTAGCTGTACTGATCAGATTGAGGTGTTTGTGAAGTCAACTACGTACTCTCCTTCTTTTTCATTAAAAAAAGCTACATGGTATCTTAAACGCGTACAAGTAGTACTAATTTTGGTGACAAATTTCCTATGAAAATAACTCGGTGGCCGGTTTCACATGTGGTGCCGTTTTTTATTATTGAACAATGAAGTGAAGCTAAAGCAAGAGAAGCTGGATGATCCCAAAGTACTCCTACGGAATTTAAAATAGAATATCGATTTGCAGATCTCGAACAATCTTAAACACTAACAAAAAAATTACCAAACTGAGAGCTCGATGATGCCTTTTATGTGTTCTACTTGTCTGATGCTAGACCTTCATGCTGTTCACAGTCGTCATTGGTAGAAAGTATGGGAAGAATCTTGAATGCGAGCTGTTATGTGGCTAAACGGGAACTTCGTGGCATGTTCTATTTAGAGACTTCACGAGGAATTAGAATTGCTTTTTTTTTCTTATTTTTCTTAGTATTCGTATTCCTTATTAGGACTGCTGAGTGGTTTCCTTATTAGTTTTCTTATTCCTAATCAATTAGGTAGAAGCTGCCTATATAAAGCCATGGCCCCTCTGAAGTTCCTTCGAAGAAGGACCGAAGTTGCACAAAGAAAAAATGATGAGGCAGAAAAAGAGAGGATTAAAGCAAGAATTCAGGAGCCGGAAGCATCTTGTTACAGATTATTGCAATCGAAATCCGAAGTATGCACACGAGCGAACCCTCAACAACACACCCACACGTTCCCGATCGAGCAAAACGACAAAGTACTTGACCATACGTGTTCAAACCATTTGAATGTACTTGGCAAAACTATTTGAATGTACTTGACGAAACTACTTGAACATACATGACAAAACTATTTGAACATTCATTACCAAACTATTTGAATCTACTTTGCGAAATCACTTAAACATACTTGACAAAACCACTTGAATATTTAGAGAATATTTGGTTGATAATTAATGGTCGGTAATTATGGTCGATAATTAATGGTCGCCCTCCCTCTTTTTAAGTCCCATTTTTTAGTTCAGCACGGTCCTGGAGATGACGTCTAGGACCGAATCCAGTCCCTAGGTTGTGAGGTAAAAGCATTGCAGAAGAGCTGCTTACCAAAATCACTCACAACCACTCGTGTAATGCAACTCAACAACACAACCGGTCAAAATAGAATATTCTTAGTCTCAAAATATGAAAAAAAAGACAAGAAAAATTAAACGAGGTACACCCGGGAAACAGTATAGATTAATTTGGATTATGTCAGAAATAATATTTTATTAACCATATGAATGAGGTTTTTTGCAAAAATTTAAAAAATACGATATCAAAGTAAAAAACTCGCACATATCGGTATCATACGAAAAATGTTAGAAAATAAAAAAATACATGTCGGGGACTTTTTTACAAAAATTCAAAACTATAAGACCAAAGTGTAAAAAAACTATACATACCGATGTCATATGAAGAAAATGACATTTTCAGAAAAATAAAAAATACGAAGATATATATGTCGAGGATTTTTTTGCAAAAATATAAAATTATGAGACCAAAATAAAAAAAAATCACACGAACTGATATCACATGAAAAAAATATTATTCTAAAAAAATAAAACATATAAAAATACACATATCATTATTACATGAAAGAAATGTCACTATCGTGTGTTAAGAGAATGACGATATAGCAGGAACAAAATGTTAGCGAGGCCTAACTCAAATTGCAAACTGTAGAATCTAATTTGTAGAGTCCGTAATTCACAAAACATCAGACATAAAAAAAACAGAGAGAGAAAAGGAAGGAGAAGAGCTATTTCGGGAGGACCGTCGGCCTCGCCCCGCCGCCGGTTACCATGGCGGGGCACCCACCTTCTTGCGAAGTGGCCGGCCCGCCCTCTTTTCGGCCTCACCGGTTTCGCCGGCATTTTTTCAGATCCTGATTGCCTCAGGTCTCTCCGATCCGATCGGAGCACAGATCGGGAACCTCCTCGTCGAGGCGCTCCTGATGGTGGCTGCCCCTTCGCCGGCACGGCCACTTGGCCGCCGGCCGTTCAAAGCCAGATCTCGGCCGGAGCTTTGCTCTCCAGCGGGATCCGAGCACACCCCAGGAACGGGCTCGGCGAGGCGCATCTTTTGATGTGCTCGTCGGGCATTTTCCCATCGGACCATCGCCGGCCACCTCCAGCCACCACCGGCCTCCGCATCGGGCCACCTCAGGCCACCACTGGCCTCCGCGCTGGGCCACCTCCGGCCACTACCAGCCTCCGTGCCGGGCCACCTCCGGCCACCTTTGGCCTCCGCACCGGGCCACCTCCGACCACCACCTGCCTCCGCGTCGGGCCACCTCCGGCCACCATCGGCCTCCGCGCCGGGCCACCCCTGGCCACCACCAGCCTCCGCGCCGGGCCACCTACGTCCACCACCGGGCCTCCGTCGTTGGTGTACGCTTCTTATCGTTGCCCCTCGTGACTGCCAGGACTGTTGGCTAGCGGGATTTTATGGGCTCGTGAACTTTCCTTTGTAACCTTTTCTTTTTCTTTAATAAAATGGTAATTAAGTAAAAAAAAAAATTTTGTAGAGTCCGTACTCAATCTATTAGGCCGGTACAACGTGTCTCGGTCATAACAATTGTCAAATGTCTAAGTTGATCGTTTAAAATAAAATAAGCGAAATTTCATCTAAGAATTCTATTGAGCAAAGTCTCGGTTAATAATCTTTCATTATATTTCAAAATTAGATACAATTCAGTATGGTCAAACGGAACAGCAAGCAACTAAAACAAAAAAGAATATAGGTCAAAAATAATTTAGCCAAGGCCTTTCGTGATGGAACTTTTTTCCCCTGGAGCATGAATAATCAATCACAGATCAAATCCTATAAAACATCAAATTTGATTACTCCATGATGAGTCTTCAGAGGAGCTGATACATCGAAAAAGGAGTCATTCTAAAGTTAAGAAACAAGAATGTAAAAATCGATGGGATCGCGTTCTTGATATACTTGTAATACAAGTTACCAGATACTGCTCCCTTCAATGAAAAAATTGACTGCACAAATCTGCAGTCAATGGAAAAGAATCAAGTGAACCAGCCACTGCGATGAAATGTGCAGCTTAGGGTCTGGTCAAACCACGACCAGGCTGCCTCGCCTTGCCTCGTGAAGGCAGTTCCTCGCCAGTTTGTCCCAAACAAAGCAGCCAGTGTACCAGATCACAACCAAATGCAAGCAAGGCACTGCATCCTGTTTGGCCGCCTCCGAATAAGCATCGTTGTCTAAGATAGATGTGCCCAGTCAGGCAATGGACATTCATACTCCCAATCAGGCCCAGAATACCGCGTACAGTGCAACCATAGTCCAGCTTCCCGCTCTTCATATCTGAAAGCCAGGCATCAGAATATGGCAAAGCAGTCATAAAAGAGTTTCCTATAAGGGAAATCAAACCCAAAGAACAATTCCGAAGAAGAACGACCTCAACCAGAAGTTCAATCCTCAGAAATCAATCACATACAAAGTGCACCATTAAGTACGGCATTAATGCAGTAGTCAGAAGACATGGAAATTATTGATCCGTTATTTCTTTTCTCCCTCATAAATTCGTAACAAACATGAGTTACTTTCCTACGGAGTAGAATCATTTTTGGCTAGGTAGATGGAGAAGAATTCCAGATATTCTTGTTACTCCAAGTGATTGAGACAAAGTAATGAACAACACTTCTCATTCATGTCCTAGTTGTAAGATAAAACATAAAACCCAAAAAGAACTTTTCGGTCATTCAATTTCATGACAAACTACTTATAAAAGAAACTGCGTTGCAATTCTCTTTGGTACTATATACATGAAAATTGCACAATCAGGCGTTTATAAATTTCTTCCAAATTATGAGAAAATTTTGAACCAAACATACTGATGCTGAAGCACCTGAAAAATCAAATATCGCTAATAGCTCGAAGGCGTACAAGACAGGATGTCCAAGACATTATTTTAATTTTGGGGGAAGAAGAGTATTACCCTTTTGGTACCAGGTTTGGACAATGTTTACACATAGGATCAATGTCAAAATCTTCGTCTAAGATCTCTTTAGAACTATCTACGAGCAAAGCTTCAGATGAGGCATCATTTGTTGGAGTACAGGCAACTACGCCAGCGATCATCCGACTGGAACAATCAGGAACATGCTTCATGAGGTAAAGGCCATCATTAGCTATAGGATAGCCTGCATACTGCAGATGAACCCGTATCTGAGAAAGACATGGAGAGATATGGAGTGGATTACTAACTTTACCATCATAAATAGAACAAAATCAAGCCTTGCCCAACTTATGAGGAGGAACTGGTCAACACTTTTGCTAAATTGGTAACTTCGATGCACTTAACATAAAGGATGTGAGTCAAGCACAGTATAAAAGGCAAAACAATTCCTAGATCGTTCACATATTAGGTGTTAAATACGGCGGGTTTCAATATAATTTCAACCCCATGACTTGAGTCGAATGCATCAAAAGATATTTCCGTGAAAATGAAGAACTCTATAATGATGCATTCCTTCACATGCAAATTATGATACAAGCATAGAAATTCATGCAGCACCCTTCTACAATTTGATAAGCAGCAAGGTACATGTAGCACAATCGTCGAGTTCACATTCAATAAAAACATGACGAACAGCTTAGATAGTGAGTACGAGGATTAAAAAAATCTGAATGCGATAATAAAATCATACTTGATGAGTTCGGCCGGTGATTGGTTTACACAAAATGATACTTTCAGTTCCATTGGTACTAATCCTGGTAAACTTCGTACATGCAGCTTTTCCCTCGACTGATGAATCACCTATCTGCTCGGAGTAAATATTCTCAGACAAGCAGGAGAATCCTTTTCTAAAAGGAAATAGAAAGCTGAAGGAGAGTAACTACAAGCAACAACTAAGAAAAATCCTACAGTGGAAAAGACAAGCTAGATAGGCGATCATTTACCAGGAGATCAGTATAGTACAGAATATGTGAAACTTTATTTTGAACACGTACACGTACTTCATTATACAAGTTGACCAACAAGTAGCAAGTCTACTGATAAGCATTGTGCAAACAGGCATCGACAAGCTGGGACGGTTTCTTTCTACCATTCTCTCACAAAGCCATAGGAAGGTGTCCTTCAATAGCCAAGGTCCACAACACTTGTGTGTGATTGTTACATATCGTATTAGGAGTCTAGTCCGCTTACGCGTATTTTATTATTTCTTATTTCGCTTAAGAGTCCTTTTCCTTTTAGCACTAGTATTTATTATTTACTTGTTGGCGTATTGTATTGGCTATATAATGCCATGTTGTCTTTAGGTTTGAATCATTGAAGAATAATATATCAAGTTAGTTACGTTTACGTTCATCGTTGTTTTATCAGAACGGCGCGAGGATGAAGAGGCAAGAAGCCTGTGAGTCCCACTGCGCACTCATATAATTTACGAAGCCGTTGAGCACATACCAATAATACTAGCCAGTTTTCAATTAGTGCTGGCTACAAAGATGAACTCACCTCTGCAGTACTTCTCTTTACGCGAGCATCATGATGTATGTTCACATCAACAACCAGCTGATGAAGAAACATAAAACATACATGAAAAGGCATCAACTTCCTTTCATGCCAAGAAACATCACCATAAGATAAAACTCCTACACAGTGAACCAGATGGCAGAAGATGAAAACGCAGCCATGAAAACAGGAAGAGTCAAGATGATTCACTTGATGCATGAAAAGATGAGCACCTACTTTTGGGAGTCAATTTGGCACTAGTATTCATTTCTCTAACTAAGATTCTACACCTAAGCAACAGTACCAAATGTTTCAACCCTTTTATTTGCTTCATTCAAGATTATAGGACTGAATCAATGATTTTAACCCACTTTGGCTACTAACGACAGCAAAGTTTAACCTTACACTGTTTGAGTGCCAGGTGTTTTTCAATTACTGGCACTAATGCTTTTAAATTCCTTTGTTCAGTAAACACCAATACAAAATCACCTAACACAGTTAGAGTGCCAGGAGTTTTTTCCAACGTGGCTCTATCTTAAAGTGCAAGTATACCTCATCCTCTGGAAACACCCCAACGACCCTTGCAACATATTCTTTCTGCACTCTTCTGGCTACTATCTGCAGAACACCACGAATAGGACTTTGGTGGGTATATACTATATAGATTGTGAATAACAGAATACTTATCAAATCGATGTATATTTTCTTTCTGCAGAGGATGCAAAAGGCTCTTGGCCAAACAGACAAATCAAATATTGGTCAAAAGCTGCCATCTATGCATTTCAATTTGATACAGCAAAGGTGCCATCTTGTTTCAGAAAATACACCATGAAAACTCTTGGACTTAACACATCATTGGCAGATATATCGTTACAATTTTAATTTGGTGCCATTACCAGTACCATTACCATCGCAGATGAGGCGCCATTACTATCAAAAGCGCAAAAGAATTTGTAGAGGGAACAACCAGAAGCAAAGAAACCTTTTGGATAGCAAAGGAAGTTGTGGCATGCAAGGTGGATATAGTGTACAACATAAATGCGCCAAAATGAATCATTTGAACCTTACATCTTGTCTAAAGAGATTGGCCTTTGAAGCACTCCTAGCCAAGATAAGGAGTCCTGATACGAGACGATCTAATCGATGCACGGCTGAATGAACATGTCAAGAAGACAAATTTGACGAATATCTGCTAAAGAACTTAACTAACTCAAAAAGAAACAAGGAGAACATTCATAAAACATGATTCTGAATGACTTTTGTCCATCTAACAACTGCAGTGAACCCATTTCGGAACAGTACATAAAGGCTCCAACATTCTATGTTTGGATACGGAATAGAGGTGCTAGATCATGCTCAGCCCGCAGAATTTCGAGTATAGTGTTCTTGCGGTATCGCCCACAAGGATGCACCTGAACAATACACAGGTGAAAAATCAATTCAAACCAATAACAAATCTAAAACAGTGGAGTGCAAAAGACTTGGCAGATAAGATTAGCATGCATCAAACATCCTAAAGCATTTTCTGCAGACAGGTTGGTTTGTATAAAAGAAAACAAAGAACAGCAAGGGGGCTCACAGGAATGGTGGCAGGTTTATTGACTGTGACAACATCTGGATCTTTCTGGAGGACAGTCACACTACAAGCGTCAACTGGCGCTTCATGCCTACAACATTCAGAACATCAATGTCAAGAGTATAACTAAAGACAACGGCATGCAAGCTCAACGTAAATAGTTGATCAATGTCAAGAAGTAGTACCTGTGCACGAAATGAGTAACCTTCTGAGAATTTTTGACAATGTAAGAAACAGGAACCGTCTCTCCATCCACTTGTATCCGCCCACAATTCACTGCGCTAACCTACATTCCAAATCCCTCCCGCCACGACGCACATTCACTACCTCAATTTCAACGAAGCACGTCGAGAAACAACAACAACGAAATCGACACAATAACTCAGACGAATAAGACGGCTTACGTAGTAATCGTAGGACCGGCCTTTGAAATCGTCAGCAAATAAGTCCACAATCGTCTTCCCTGTCCAACGTTTGTTAACCTGTACCCATCCACATCCACACGGTGCTTATCTCTTCCGCCTCTCATACTTTAAACAAAATATTAAAAAAAAAACAAACAAGGAAAGGGACTAACATGGGAGATGAACTGGAAGTAGTACGGCCTGACGTGGCGCCTCCCTGAGACCGAAGCCAGAAAAAAAGAAAAGAAATTAATTTAATTAATTAAAAAGAGACGAAAAGAAAATGAGAGAGACAACAAACGGCACCTTCGCGGAAGATGTAATCGGGCATCTCCGGCGTGTTGGCTGGCGTCCGCCGGACGATCTCCATCTAACCAGTCGCTCCCGTCTCAGCCGGACCTCTTTCCTTTTCTTTCTTGTTTAAAATTTGCCTGATAATTCTGCTTTATTTACTTTGGTTGCCACTATCCCATTTTACTTTACTATTTACTGGCGGAGCACCTGGTCAACTGATGTCGTTTCTAGTTCTCCCTCGTAAGGTGCATGGAAAATTTCACATTAGTACATTGTGTTTTGACAAAATATTATTTTTATAAATATAACTGATTTTTTTTATCAATTTTTAATACATGTGTCTACGTGTAATTAACCATAATTTTAATTTAAAAATTATAATTTATTTTTTAATAGATTAATTAAGTATTATGTTATCTTATGCATTTTCAAGAAAATACTTTATTAAGAGTTTTTCACAAAAATGTTAAATTTATAAATCTCTCACACAAAAAACTAGGGAGACAGACGACATCATCCAAGTCACAACGTCTGTCACCCGCAGACAGCCGTAAGGATCCGAATGGCAAACGGCGTCGTTTTGATGCGCGTTCGTTCGGTGACTAGTCGTCTTCTTTCAGCTTACCAACTCGTACTTAGTCGCCTCTCTCTCTCTCTCTCATCTTCTCTCTCTCTCTCTAAAAAACAAAAGAAGCATAACCGATGAGGGAGGAGGGAGAGGAAGGGGAAGAAGTAGCGGTTGTAAAGTTCCGGCTATACGATGGGTCGGATATGGGGCCGTTCCGGTACGCCTCCACTTCCACCGTCGACGTCCTCAAGCAGCGAATCCTCTCTGATTGGCCCAAAGGTACCGTCTTTTTTATTATTATTATAATTCTTTTAAAATTTTTACTCTATTTTAGGTCAACTCTTGGATTCTCGGATTAATGTGTTGCGTCGTTCAGCCGTCCTATGCACGATGATGAGTGCTTAATTTCAGAGTCGAACATCGTCGGACTACCAACTTTGGCGGTTGGTTCGATTTTTCGGGTTTTCTTGGAATTTAGAGTGGTTATTCTTGGCTGTTCTGTTTCCAAGTCGGAAACTAGATCATCGGAGACTGCGCCGGTAGCTCGTTTTCCCAATGGAAGCGTAGACTTTCTTGCACGTTATCTAGCTTTGTTGAAGTGGGTGCACCGAGGATGATTTGCTTGCTGTGGTTAGCTTAAACCAACCAGTTGCGGAAAGGAAAAAAGTGCACGGGGAATCTATCTGTTCGGTCAAAGGCATTCAGAATCTCGAATTTGCAGGAAGTTTTAATTTTATGGTGTTTTTTTTTCACCCTTTCCATCTAGGAGGAGCAGCATATACATAAATGTTTAGTAGCTGGTCCATGTCGAAATACTCAACTTAGTAGTTTGTTTCGAAGAGGGGGAGAGATGGGGAAGAAAAGAAATTTGGATGAATTTGTTAAATGTTGACTGCAAGCACATATTTTCAATGAAATTCATCCCAATTGGAACACACCCTGAAGTGTCCTATTTTAAGTGTGTCTAAGTTTAGTCATTATGGTTTGCAAACATCTTTTTAGTGGGAGCACCTTATATATGTAGTATGTCTTCTAGGATTATTCGTTGTCTGACGTATGAGAAGTTTTCTGTGCTCTCAAGTTGTTATGCTCCAAGCTCTCCATTTAATATCGCTATCTTCTTACACGTGATTTTACGTTCTCTTAAACAGGTAAAGCAATAACGCCCAAGGCTGTGAGTGAAGTAAAGCTGATAAGTTCTGGCAAGATTTTGGACAACAACAAGACAGTTGGTCAGTGTCGAACGCCTTATGGTGAAGTCGCCGGAGGAGTTATCATCATGCACGTTGTTGTACAGCCCTCTCTTGCAAAAAATAAAACAGGTACTTTTGTAACGGTTTACTGCCATTATTTATCTGTTCTTTGGGATTTTAATCGAGTAATTCGTGCTGCCTTCAAATCTCGGTACATCTTCTGTTATCCAATACAGATATTAGCTGGTCACTTCGGTGCTCTGCAACGTCACATCCTTATTGTACTCGCAAAATGATTGGTAGCTCACTATGAGAACCTTCTGGTCACAAATTACTTCATTTTGTTTGCCACCAAACCTTGGAAAGGACCTGGCAGGAAACAGAAAAGGGTTATGGTAATATGAATAGTTGGCAAAAAGAAATGTCTTGATCTGGACGCTCCGTTAACTCGTGCATAACATAGTATTTCCTTCCTCCGAAACTCATAGACCTACGGCAAACGGTTGATTTTTCCTTTTTCCACAGGGATAGATTCAGCCCTGATAGACTTACTTGTGCTTGTAATTGGCTTTTCATCTTAGCTTTTCTCGTTCCTCTTGACTTAAAGCTTCCTGTTGACATTCGTGGTGGTTGTTTTCAGCGAAGAAGAAGGTCGATCATCCTCCGAGGAGATTTGTGTGCTCGTGTTCCATACTGTGAAGACAATCATGTATATATCTTTTACGAATCACCTCGGTTCCAGCTGCTCTGATACAGACAGAACTTTCTATGAACTTCTGTTTTTCTTATTCCAGTATTGGTGTGTACAAGTCCTTCAATGTCTGATTGTAATTTCCTGTCGTTTCCGTATGACTTGTCATCTTACAGTAACAGAAATATGTATAGATCATTTGTGTAAAGTGTAGGTCGTTTATCAAAACTCCAAACTGTACCATGTCTCTCAATGAACCGATTTGGCGACTTGCCACTCGTACAACTAAGCCAGGTTTAAAATGAGTCGGATTCCGGTATTACTCTTCAACTGCAGAATTGAAATGGATTGCAACATTACAGACACGTTAAACCAGAGGAAGAATTGATTTCAGTACAGCTTCTAAAAGGGTTCACAACACATTTCAACAAGCAGGCGGCGATGCATCTACAAAAAGGCCGACCCACCCAAAAAATTATGGCTCGAGAACTTCACAGTCCGAGCTTCAAATTTGTTGGAAGACTCTTTCAGCAGCAGCAATTGTGTTCTTGATATCTTCAGGGGTATGTGCCAAGCTAGTAAATCCAGCCTCGGAACTGCGAAGGTGCAAAGTACACGCCTTGCTCCAGCATTCCTTGGAAGAATCGAGCAAACTTTGCGGTGTCACTCTTTTTGGCATCGGTAAAGCTATATACGGGACCCTCTGTGAAGAAGAACCCAAACATTGCGCTTATATGGCCGCCGCATATAGCATGTCCTGCCTTCTTGCCGGCCTCTACGATGCCTTGAACGAGCTCGCCTGTGATTTTGTCCAAATACTCGTAGCTTCCAGGCATTTGCAGCCGCCTTAGAGTGTGTAGGCCGGCTGTCATAGCCAGCGGGTTCCCGCTCAAGGTCCCAGCTTGGTACATAGGCCCTGCAGGTGCAACCATTTCCATGATCTCCCTTCTTCCTCCGTATGCGCCGACGGGCAAACCACCGCCTATGATCTTCCCGAGAGTCGTTAAATCGGGCGTTATGCCAAAATACTCCTGAGCTCCACCGTAAGATAAACGGAATCCGGTCATAACCTCATCGAAGATCAGGAGAACATTCTGTTCTTTCGAGATGCTGCGGAGGGCATTTAGGAAGTCTGGTTTGGGAACGATGAAACCCGAGTTTCCCATTACAGGTTCAAGGATTATTGCAGCAATCTCTCCTTTGTTGGCCTCGAAAAGAATCTCTACAGCAGCCAAGTCATTGAACGGAGCTGTTAAGAGTTTCGTGCGTTGCTCCCTTTGGTACACCGGGGGAGTCGGGAAGTCCGAGGGTTGCAACTCCACTGCCTGCCTTAACAAGGAAGGGATCTGCATGACCGTGATAACAACCCTCAAATTTGATGATCTTCTCCTTTCCGGTGAATGCACGAGCCAGACGAAGTGCACCCATGCATGCTTCTGTGCCAGAGTTAACAAATCGTACCATTTCTATGCTTGGGACTGCATCAATGACCACCTTTGCCAACTCGTTTTCCAGAAGACAGGGCGCACCAAAGCTGGTACCTTTCTTCATTGTTTCTGCCAAAGCTGCAAGTACCTGCAACAAATTATTAGACTATCGAAATTAACATAATTTCAAACTTCAAGGCCTAAGCATCACTCTACAATTAGGTGACGAAAAGGCGTCCTTCGCAGTGAAGGATGAAAAAGCTATATTGAAGAACAATTTCCTGTAACCAAACCAGTAATCAACGACAAAATTTTAAAGTGAACTACCAACATGATCATCGTCCGACTTTCTGTAATCCTAGCCAAAAATGTTTAACAAAAACTAAATAAAGGTTGACCAGGAACTTCAAAAGTTAAGCACTGGTTTTAAAGGTCAAGAATCAGGATAAACCTCGTCATCAGCATGACCAATGATCGCCGGACCCCATGATCCAACATAGTCTATGTACTCGTTGCCATCTATGTCCCACATTTTGGAACCTCACAGAATCCATTACAATGGGCTGACGCCTGACCACCAAGAAAGAAATTCGATTTCAACAGACAATAGATTGCAGATTATCCGAAACAAAACAATACCCACCCACAATTTAACATATTAAACCAAAGTAGAAAAAAATATTGATGGGAGGAGACCTTGCCTTGGCTTCATTGTAAGCTTCAATGGATTTCTCGAGGGTGAATCTTTTCTTCTCTGGCTGTACGGACACCGCCATCCTGACGCCCGACCACCGCCCGGAGCCCCTCCGACCAGACGAAGACAGCTTCTTGTTGTTGTTGTTGTTGCAAAATTGGGTACCAGAAACCCCGCTGTAGGACCGTAGGTAGCCGCCATTTCTTAAAAGTGTGCCTCTTCTTCCAACAACAACAACAACAACAAGATAAAGCTGTCCTGTCGTAAATCAATCCAAATCCGATTGGTGGATCCAGGTTTTTCCTTTCGGGTTTGGGCTGGGCCGAGAGATTAATTGTGAGCTTATTTTGTTACTTGAGCGTTACAATGAGCCTCCGTTTATTTATTTTTGTTAGACCACCTACAGCCGGGGGCGTGTGCCCCGGGTCTGCCACGTGTCGGGTTGCCTTTGGGCAACCCGGGTGTCTCGCTGACACGCGTTCGGACTGGGTGATGTGGCCCATTTTGATTGGGCCACGTCGCCCAGTCCGGTTTTATTTTTTTATTTTTTTAAATTATAAAAAATCAAAAAAAATCGGAAAAATTATAAAAAAAATTCTAAATTCTTTTTCTAATTTTTCCAATATTTCTGTTTTTTAAAATTTTAATTTTTTTTAGTAGTTTTATACAATTTTTTGAATCCACATAACGAGACTTTTCGGAAAAAAAAGGGAAAAGTCCTCCTAGGGCCCTTGTGGTTTGAGCCGTTCCCAGATAGGTTCCTTTGGTTTAAAACGGCGATACCCGGTCCCCGTGCTTCCAATTTTCACATCTAAATCCGTCCGATCCGGTTCGATTCATTTTTGTTCATTTTGATCCGATCAAATTTGGCATTCGATTGTCGACTCCAGTTGACTCCCCAAAGTATCCCCAACGTGTGAATACCAGTTTCACATGTTTTCATCACCAAAATCATAAGATCGAGCTTCGATTTTTGAATCGAACTGGATCGGGTGGACTCAAATGTGAAACTTAGAAGCACGGAGATCGGGTATCGCCGTTTTAAATGGGTCAAACTACAAGGGCCCTAAGAGGACTTTTCCCTTAAAAAAATGTGTGTGGTCCAAATTTGTTTAAAAAATGTGTGGTCCAAAATCACTTGAAAAATCTATAAATTGATACAACTTCTTCATAAACTTTCACACCAAATCCTCTCCTCTTTTTAGAAAAAAATAAGTATGGATCCGATTATTCCGAGTTTTGATAGTTCAGATTCTAGTTCGGATTTGGTTATAGTTCAAAAGAGGAAGAAAATAGGCTAGTAATCAATTGGGTGCAGCATTGGTAAGCCGCAATGGAAGCCAACATTCGTGCCGAAGAGGCCGCTCTCCACCAGTTTGTCGAAACATATCAGCTCCGTATATTGGCGATTCAGTAAAATAATCTTGCACCAAGCGCTCTCCACCATCTTATCGACCCCGGTTGATATAGCGTCTTGGTGCACGAGGAACTACCTCAGCTTGCCTCCTTCGAATAGCGGCCTCTTCAGCACGAATGTTGGCTTCCATTATGGCTTGCCATTCGTGCACCCAATTGATTACTAACTTATTTTCTTCCTCTTCTGAACTATAGCCCAAATCCAAACTAAATCTAAACTATCGAAACTTGGAATAATTAGATCCATACTTATTTTTTTTCCTAAAAAGAGGAGAGGATTTGGTGTGAAAATTTATGAATAAGGTGTATCAATTTATAGATTTCTCAAGTCATTTTGGACCACACATTTTTAAACAAATTTGGACCACACACATTTTTTTTATCCGAAAAGTCTCGTTATGTGGATTCAAAAATTGTATAAAACTACCAAAAAATTAATTTTTTTTTAAAAAACCGAAATATTGAAAAATTTATAAAAAGAATTTAGAATATCTTTATAATTTTTCCAATTTTTATAATTTTTTAAAAAAAAATTTAAAAAAACCTGACTGGAAGACGTGGCCCAATCAGAGCGGGCCACGTCGCCCAGTCCGGGCCGCGCCTCTGGAGGTAAGCTGCTCCTCGCTGACATGCGAAGGTGCCGCGCGTGTCAGCGAGGCACCCAGGTTGCCCAATGAGAACCCGATGCGTGGCAAACCCGGGACACATGCCCCCCAGGCTGCTGGTAGTCTTATAGTTTTAGAAAAACGTGGTTTGATTAATGGATAGGCCGGATCACCAATCGCCCCAAAAAAATCTTTCGGGTTTATAGATAAAAATGAAAACTTTGTGAATCGTTCGAAATTTGAGTGGGATATAATAATTCGCATGGAAAACTCCCATTGGAATGAAATTTTTGTGTTAAAGGGTGAAAATAGAAATACATTGACCAATAAGTTATCTTTTTCCTCTTAAATTGAAAAACTCTCAACTTTTCTCTCCTAAACACTAAAATATAATTACAATCTATCCACTTTTTCCCCCTTTTCTCTCTCGTTCGTCTTCTCTGCACTCCTCGCTTCTCTTCTACCCCCACTCTCCATTTCTTCTCTTCTATCATGGCGTCCGATTCCGACGCAGACCTTCCGTCGCCTTTGGCGTCCGATTCTGACGCGGACCTTCCGTCACCGTCGCCGTCCAATTCCGCGGACGCGGACCTTCCCTCACCGACGTTCCATTCCGTCGGCATGAAGAGGAAGGTGGCGGCGTCGGAACGCCGTCTTTATGCCACATAAGAAGAGGGCTATTCTTTGTTTTTAGTTAACTAATCAAGTTAGTAGAAAAATGGTCGAAACCAATCAAGTTAGTCCAAAAATGTTCAGAACCAGGCTATTCTTTGTTTTTAGTTAACTAATCTCTCCACAAGAGAAAATATACTCTTTCACCTCTCCTTCCGCTTCAATTTAACTACTCAGATATTTATTTTTAGGTGCACTAGACACACACACCCAATGTATCTATTGATTTATGAGATAACAAACCATCCGTCACTTTTTCTCCTTATCTATAAATCATAAAATTAAGGAGTCTAAATGGCGAGGAAAAGATAGTATACCCATACTAACTTATTCTTTCATGAAAAAGAAACATTGAATTGTTTTATTTGATCTTTATTTAAATTATAAATAACGCACATCAATAGAATATGAATCCCATAAAACTCATGAATTAATAAAAATACACCATCTTAATTTGTTAGCCATCTATAAAATTTGTACCTTGAAGGTTGTTCTTAAGCAATCAAGGCGACCATAGCTTTTTTTTCCTACTTTCACGTCTCCATTGGAGTAACATCGATATTTTTTAACGATATATTGATACAATGTACAAACACTCTTAATTCACTGTAAAAGAAAATCTTAATTTTCATATTAGGAAACATCAATCAATTTTTTTATGAGTGATATTTTATTTTCGAACCAACTCATGATAAGCAGGGATTCAAGCACACAACTGGTGAGTCATTTCATATGTTCTTTAAATGTTCGGACTTGAGGCTCTGAGTTGAGGCCTTAACTAACACCATATATATAATAATGCTAGTTCTTCTCACTGCCACGAGATTAGATATGTGCTAAGGCCGAATAAGAAAGCTGTGAATGAATCTCGAGGCAATGGTATATTTATTAAGCCTTTTGTTGCTTGTGTTTTGACTTATTTGCTATGTATTGTGAATTTTTTTGTCCAGACCTCTCAAATTTGACGTTTCGTGCTTTTATAGTCAGAGAGGAGCTCACAGACCTTGAATGAGAAGGGACAAAAACAGGACCTTGGCAAAAAAATTTAAACCTGTGGCATTTCCCCAGTCTGAGTTACGTTTGTTTGCACGTATTGTATGATTTTTCTCTCTTTTGAGTCCAGTGATCCGACTTGGTGGTAGACTTTTGTTTAATATAGGGCTTTTAGGTGACAATAGTTCATGTAGTTAATGTTTAAATTTGTTTAGTGGCAGCAATGTAACGTATTTGTGTCGGAGTAGCTTGTCTGTTGTGTAGCATTTTAGTGCTCATGTTCACATCTTTTTAACTTGTACTTCAACAGAGTGATAGCCGCGTAACTGAACCCGAATCTACGGTAAAGACAATTGAATCTGTTATAAAAAAGATTGAAAAGATAAAGGGGAGTTACTTATATCATCTCCAAGAATATTATTTCTAGTTTGCTCGAATTGATTTTCTCTGTTTAGTCATAATTTGCTTCTGATGCGTGAATGCCTATAGATTAACTAAGATGGAAGAGCTTCAACCGACATCGCTAGTTTCACAACTATGTGCGCAATGCAAATTGCCTTACCGTTGATGCATAAGGTGTTTTTAGACGAAAGCGAAGAGCCTCAGTGATCAGTTTGATAGTTTTCCACAACAAGCGGGCACAAATTTAGAAGAAAGGCTGACATGCAGTGATCTTTTATATTTTTTTAACTCATTCATACGGGATACAAAATTACCAACCAATTGAGTAGGCAATAATTTTCGATTATCTTCTTCCTTGAGCTCATTTTTGCTCTCATTTTCAGCTTGATATAACATGTATCTCATTTATGGAATGTGATAGGAGTACAAATGGTGACGAAAAGATATTATAGTCATAGAAGCGTTATTTATTTAGTTCATTTTACTGTATTTCGTAATGTTATTCCACTATTAGGACCCCCATAATGCAGGTACATTCTTTATTCACTCTAATTTCCACTAAAAAAACTAATTAGCGTGCTATATAGAGTACAAGGAACGAGCTAATCTCTGTGAAAATCATCCAAGTTAACGTCTACACAATCAAGAAGAAATGATGATGGAACCATAACGAGCCCAAGCGCCAACAAAACGTTTGTGTTGTGTCTAATTTTTTTATAGATAAAATTTTATTTATTTATAAGAAAAGAAATACCATCAAAATTTGTTGGCACAGTTACACTTTTTTTGCAATAAACTATTTTTATTAAACTCCAAGTTACTTACATTTTTACATAAACGTTAGCGCAAAAAATAGCTAAGTCATAATTCGAACTAATAAATTGATCTATTCAATTTGTAAACCTTTTGTTCGTAACCTTTTTGGATGTAACTCTCAGACTGAATCATATAGATTTCTTCATCCAATTCTCCGTAGAGAAATGCAGTCTTAGCATCCATCTAATATAATTCTAGATCTATGTTTACGACCATAGCCAAAGAAACCCTAATGGACGTGAATCTAACAGGGTCGAAATTTGTTTTTGCTTGATTCAAATGAAAATCGCACAAACGGGGTCGCAGTTTTTGATTTGGGAATGGTAAATATCAATTTAGTTCCAAAACTTTTGTAAAAAATCAAATCAACCTAACTGAATAACAAATATTCAATCTGGTACTCAATTGACAAAAATAGTTTACAATAAAGTCCAAATTCAATTTGATTTTCAATTAAATTATGATTAACATGATAATTAACTCAAATTATCAAATTAAAATATCATGCACGATCAAAAACAGGTTATAAACCATGCTTTAATACTAATTGTTGCAATTAAATATGCAATTAACAAATAATCGCAAAAATAATTATGATTAATTAAATGACAAATTCGTAAATTAAATCATGCTTACTTATTGTAGCATGTGCTCACGAAGTCTTGGATCATCGAGAGTGAGTTGTCGATCGAATTTCGATCACGTTCTAACGGATCGAAGATCAAATTACCACGAATGTTCTTATTCGTCTATCTATCAAAAGTATCAGTGACTAAACTGAACTTCTATTTCTGAAAGTGAATTTTGATGGCAAAAGTGCAGATTGGTCACCCGAGGATCCTTACTTATAGGAAAAAGTCCATCGACTCAGCCGGCCACGTGACACACTTGGCACCAATCGCCCATGCATGTTGCTACGTGGCACCCATGTGACAACATGCATGGGCATACCACGTCAGCATGACATATCATCATGTCAGCACTGACGTGGCTATGACAGCTAGTTGCTGACGTCACGATGATGTCAGCAAGGCTCAACGGGTTGGGTTGGTCTGTTGACCGGTCCAATGAATTTGGGCCTGCGGGCCTAAGTCCAACAGAATGCATATTGTCTAAAGCTTCCAAACCATATTCGTACATCAGATGTATTCAATGTTAAGTTTTTTATTCCTTTTTATCTTGACTACATCGATAATGACAATTCGAGGACAAATTTTTTTAAACCCATGATGCAAGAGGTGTGACTACAAAGAGACGTGACCATATCTATTTTTTTTTTGTCAAATTCAACAACAACGCTGGAGGAGGAGTTACCACCAAAAGCTATGACCAAATTTGGTCATTTTTGTTCAAGTTGATCAACACACTTCATTCATGTCTCGCCAATATTAGTGTTCAAGTCAAATCCCTTATTTTGTATTCAAATCCCTTCGCTTCCCAAGTCTGTTGGGATTTGTATCTGGTGCTGGACTTTAAATGTCTAGCACTATGCTAGACACGCGGATTCGGTGGTCTAAACACCCGGATTTGATGGTTGTTTTTTTGATTCGATGGTTTGTATGAATGTCTTAATCGATGGTATGATGTGTTGTAATTCGATGGTATGGTGTGTTGTAATTCGATGGTATAAAATGTCTCATTCGATGGTTTGACATCCGATTCAATTGTTTGTATATTGTGATTCGATATTTTATATATTCTAATTCGATGGTATGGTATGCATGATTCGATGGTATAAAATGTCTGATTCAATGATTTGTATACTGAGATTCGATGGTATGGTATGCATGATTCAACAATATAAAATATCTTTTTTTGAAGGAAACAATAAAAATATATATGATTCAATGGTTTATATATTGTGATTCGATGGTACGGTATGCATGATTCGATAGGTATAAAATGTTTGATTCAATGGTTTGCATATTGAGCTTCGATGGTATGGTATGCATACCATCGAACCATTGAATCTGACATTTTATACCATCGAATCATGCATTCCGTACCATCGAATCAGAATATATAAAATATCGAATCACAATATACAAATAATTGAATCGAATATCAAACCATTGAATGAGACTTTTGATACCACTGAATCAAGCATACTATACCATCGAATTACAACACACCATACCATCGAATCAGATATACATACAAACCATCGAAACAAAAAAATAACCATCGAATCCGCGTGTTTACACCATCGAATCCGCGTGTCCAGCATGGTGCTGGACACGCGGGTCCAGCACCAAATCTGATCCCAGTCTGTTGTCGATTGTATCCATTAGTGATCTTTAAAAGGAACCCACATCATCATTTCCGAATTTCTCGTGAATCTATTTCCGACAAATTCGAAAGACGTTATTGTGGTATCTTGTGGGTCGCAACGATCAACAGAAATTCGTGGCTACCCTTGTTACGCTGCGTCACGGTGAGTACGGCGAACAGAGCTTGACTCCGGCCAATGGAGTACGGCGACAGAATTTGATATATAAAAACGAATCTCGACACTCATGGCATCAAAAGTTAAAATTTTTACCAACGCTGATGTCGGTGCCTAATTATTCGTGGCTCTATGTTGATTTGGGTGCTTGATTATTAATTTGTCCATTTAATAATTCTCTTCCACTATTCGCCCAACATTTAATGAATTTTATTTTATATTAATTAAATCCAATATCATTAAATAACTGTAATTCCATATAATACAATTATGTTATTTCTTTACAGATTAAATATTTTTGATCAAATTAATATTCAATCCATATAATATCAATTCGTAAACTAAGATTATTTATTGTGTAACGTATAGGCTCGTCACATATAAGTGTTTAGTCAAGCTAACAATTTTATTCGGTCAAGAATAATTTATGAGAAAATCTCAATATGTTGCAAGAATATTACAACTACGCATAATGCAAGAATAATTAAGTGTTTATGCAAATAACTTAATTATATTATCTCATTCTACTAATTGATCATGTTGTCACTTTTAAATACCATTCTAAAGATTATGTGCATTGAGTAATGACTAACAATGTTCAAAAATTCATTTTGGTCAAGGCTTGAATCAAAGGATTAAGCCAAAATGTAGTTTTGAAGTAAAGGAGATTTTTTTGAATAGTCGGGAATCTCCATCGACGCCCTGGTTTGGCTTAAAGCCAAAATTCTGAACTTCATATACCTTAAAGTTGGCGTTGAGTTTCTCGATCTTTTGCATTAGGATTAGTCCGTTCTATTTCTCAATTAGTAATGAGGAGACGAATATTCTGTCCAAATCTATTTCAAGAATGAATCATATTTTTTACTCAAAATATACTTTGTGATATACCTACCACATGCCGTATCTGCTCGTTAGGAGTGTAAGCATTGGTCATAATTAGGGTCCATCACTTTATACATATCGTGCATATTACCTCAAGTTAGAGGATTACTACACCACTCGACAAATTGATATTTTTATAGACACATCAATAGAATACACCAAATGCTTTTTGGGTCGGGTATATAAATTACTACAACCTCTAAGGACATGATATAGATTGTACACAATTCTCAATTGCACCATCAATATCCTATTCTTGACAATCATTGAATTGACCAAAAAGTATGTTCGTGGTCATCTAAGATTTCATATTTTTAATGATAATATTAGTTTATGAAAACACTAATATGATTATATGCAAATAATTAAATATTATATGCAATAAGTATAATATCAAAATAACTAAATTTGATCAAGTATAATGTCTCGCATACGATTGTGTCTAGGACATATATACTAACAAATACATCATGAGATAACTATTCGTGCTCTATTCCGCAAATGAAGCATTAGTGGTTGGTGGAGCAGAAAATTCAACGTCGACGAAAAGGGCCACATGTCATGACTTCGACTAGGACAAGTAATTAGACCCATTGAAGGAGACAGTTGTGATTTTCAAGCCTATGTTAACATCCATTTCAGCGATCTTATTCAACTAAGATTGTACCTGAGTTGAGTATGTAGCAGTAGGAAGAACAATCAAGGAGTTACTCTCGTTCTCACTCATGTTTGGTAATCCAAAAGATATCTTCATTATTAACAAGTAACCAATTTACCCAATAACTACTTATTGCTCAAATAGTACAAGGGAGGAATGGAAATTTGAGCTTGTAATCAGTTCAAATCTTACAAGTGTAACAAACTCAAATAATTCCTAGGAGTCAGCACATAAAGTAACAATAGAGTCGAGCTTTCAGGGACATCCACCTACCAAACCGGGACAAACCCATCAAAGCACACATTAAAACGTGGTAGCCCAGTAATCCAAGTCCAACAAATGCAAAGGCCAGGAGCCAAACCAGAACTGAGCTGCGAATTTTCCTGTCGTCGGACCCAAAACAGACCCAAAACTTGGGCACCACATTGTTCACCAAAATGCAATAGACGATGCCTAGTGCCACCGTGACATAGAGCATGATCGCTCGGAACCTGATCGACCACGTCAGGACCACTATCGCGCCCAAACATACCACCACGGTCGCTGTGTCCGCCACCAAGAGATAGAATACTTCCGGGAGGTGCCACTGGAACAGGTCCTGGAGGTGGAATTTCGCGTCTCTGGGTAGGATGAACAGAAGGAAAGAGCTTGGAAGGTTGCAAACCGAGGTGAAGACCGCCCCGAGGACCATTGTGAGGACCACCAAGACTATGTTCTTGGTGTCGTAGCTCCACCTGAGGCGGGTTCGGTGCGGGAGGGAGTTGCCTGGAAGAGCGCCCGCGTTGGAGAGAATGTTGCTGATGTTCCTTGTTTCAGCGTCCCAGGAGTTCCCGTGGCAGATGTCCAGTGGTGTATTGCTTGTTCGGTTCAAAGAGTTGACCCGCATCAGAGCTCCTGTAGTGCCTCCCGAGTTGTTAACTATCAGCTTCTCCACAACCTGTAGAATCAATTTATACTAAAGTTCAAGGTTGGAACTGTGTATTGGAAAAATTATAAACGTGTTGGCAAGCTCACAGGTTGGCACAGTTGCATTCTCTTATTCAAGATCTAAAATTTTGGTTAAAATAGGATAATTTTTTACAATCATCATTAGGCCATTCTATAGGATTAAATGTTTTTCGATTATGCGTCATCTCAAATTCTGTAACATGGTTTCTGTTGGGTCAAATGGGGACTGACATTTTTAGATAGACGGCCTTTCTGATCGACACTGGTCAAACAATTTACTATCCAAAGTATGGATAGTTGACTTTTGTACAAATTAAGTCAAATGGGTACGGATAGCTGACAATTTGGGAAATAGGGATGGGGAATTTGTGTGGACTATTTTGTGATCATTATATCACTCATTGCGAACGTAATATAATTTAACTGTGGTATGACACGTTGACCTTTGACTCATTTGGAAAGGAATGTGAAGATATAGTTGTGAGTATGGTAGGTTAGATATGGTAATTCTATTTTAGGGTCTAGGGTTTAGTGTTTAGTGTTTTTTTTTTTCATAAGGGAAAAAACTTTCCTTCCGAGCCCGATATATCTTTCTGGTGAGTGGATTCGGGCTTTACCCTGACGAGCTTATCAGACACAGCAATGTGCAAGACATTGTTTCCTTTTCCATCTTTCATCTGAAGCAGATTCCGCCTGTCAGGTTCATTGAGCTCATCTACCAATGCCTCGAACGCGTCGCATTGGTAGTTCTTTACGGCCAGATGGAACACCGTCTCGCGGTCCGAGGTTATCCTCCGAGCAGAATCAGGACAAGCCTCGATCAGGGGTTTCAGGACGTGTGCACGACCGTTAACCACCGCTGTCTGGAGAGGAACCATCAGGGATCTGTCCTTGGATAGACACATCCTCGGTTCGATCTCCACCAGCAACTCCACCATCGGCAGGTCCCCTCTTTGACAGGCTATATGCAAGGGACTCCACCCTTCATTCTTGCTCTTCACTCTAATGCTTCCAGGGACCTGTCTCGCAATATGCTCGGCCACGAGGTGGCTTCCAGACCGACATGCGAGTAAGAGAGGGCTCTCTTGCCATTCCCTAGCAGCAAGGTGAAACAGCTCCGGCTCTGCAGACCCGACGCTGATGACTTGAGCAACGTCGTCTCTTGTGATCGCTTCATAAAGCGAAGACAGAAGGATGGCTACTCCTAATATCTGGCTCATAATTCAAATTGGATCAATAACTTTTTTTTTGGGTAAACTTTTACTTGATTTGGTGTTATAAAGGATTGCTTCGTTTATACTCGTACTAAGGAGATGTTTCGGGGAAGTTTCTCAATTGGGAAGCTTCCTTGAGGTTTCGTGGTCATAACCAGAGAAATATTGAGGAATTGTTCGTGTCTATTTAAAGAAGTCTACAATTTTCTTTGTCCGATTTCGTGTAAGCTCCTTGTTCTTTGGAATCTCTTGTTGACTTGAAGCTTTTAGTCATTGCCCCGCCCAATTTTAATTGCTCGGAAAGTTCAGGGACTCGCCGACTACGCGGCTATATGATGAGGTGATCATTTGCGTAGACGCGGGTGGGATGATCAATTGTGAACAGTACACTTTAAATTGCAATTGTATATCCAGACGGCGGAGCCTAAAATTTTTAGAATGTATTAATATTTAATTTTTCTAAGTTTGATCTTAATTTGTACGTGGAATAATTTTTTTGAGGGATTAATTTTTTATTTTAATTGTTGCATACATTAAAAATATACTTCACCTACATGTTCCTATCTATATCCAACTAATTTTTTTGGGAAAAGTTCACTTTAGTACTTTGTGGTTTCACGTTTTAACACTTAGCATTTTGTGTTTCCGAAATCTTCAAAACAGACCTTGATATTTCAAAAATACCTAAAGTCAGCTCTTTTCCTGTCCAATACTCAAACGACGTCGTTTCGATGTTATGTGGCATGCTCTTATTTTTAAGGCAAATTTCAAAATAATCCTAATTTCATTTTATTTTTTCAAAAATACGATCTTCTTTCTTAAAAAAGTCATTTGACTCCTTGACCCAGGCTTCCTCTTTAAAGAAGATACACTCATCGACCGACGGCTAGGACTCCATCATCCAATCAAGAATCTCCAATGCTCTTTCGGCCTCCCGTCCAAGGGCCTTCTCCTAGTCTGGATACTTAATTTTGTCCAATGATCCCTACTCCTCAATAAACTTGGCCATCTATTTATCCACTCTCTTTTTATAGGTTTCGGACACGGCAACGGGGGTGGGGGTCCAAGCTCGCATTAGGAACGGCCTGGTGACGATCGAGGCCATGACTGACCAAAATGGCAACTTTACGTAAGAACCACGATCAAGTTCATTGCTTGAACTCAAAGAAGAAGAAGAAGAAGAAGGCAGTTCTAGACCTGGTCTGGGCTTTGGTTCTTTTCATGAGCTTCTAGCTGATGTCAACTCCCAAGTTGTCAATGAGCTCTTGCAGACCCTTAAAAGGTCAGTTCCTTTTGGTAGAGATTAAGATGAGGAGGGCAAAAGATTGGGAGGAGGGTGAGGGTGAGGGTGAGGTTTAGGATTTGGGGTTATTTAAAAAATAATAAATTAATTTGATATTGTTTTAGAAAAGAATTACCAAGACACGTAAGCGACATCTATAAAATAGAACTCTGAATTAGAATGCCATGTAATATTAAAACAATGTCATTTAAGGTGCGAGCAGGGGTAGAGTTAACCGTGATATTTTTTGAAACCTCATAGTCTCTTTTGAAGAATTTGGATCCACAGGAAGCTAAGTGTCAAATCATGAAATCATAGAGTAATAATTTCCCAAAAAAATTTAAAAGTAATACACTTATAAAAAAATCTACGATTCCTGTTAATGATAATGAGATAATCTGAACGCTAGAACTGAAATTTACATGAAGTTTAATTTTGTTGACATGGCATAGCATGAAGATTTGTGCAAGGACAAAAATGAGATATGATTTTTTCTCAAATTAATTGACTCTAATGCCCTATTAAAATTTATATATCTAATTTTGAATTTTGAATAAATGAGATGATTAATTTTGTATGAGTCATAAACAAGTCAACTTATAAACAATGCCAACTTATTCGTACTGTACAATATGATAACAAATTATGTCCATTAACATTCACCAAAAAAAAAAAATTATGTCCATTAACTCTATTGGCAACTTCCGAACAACTAATATCATCCTGGAAATCGCCCGGAGATAAAGTCTTCCAAGTAACTTTAATACTATCCGCAAGCGTTAAGGGCCTCAAGGCCAGTGAGCCATCAAGCAATTACCAACAGGTAAATTGCATCAGAACTTTTCTCAAGTTTAAACCAAAAATGTCAATGGTTTCCAAGTCACCCGCCAAATTGCCCGGAACTTTTACTTATTCTTAAAAAGAAGACCACTAAGCCAACAAGCAAGAACCAAAAGGCAAATTACACCAAAAACTTTCTCACGTAGTTGGTCAATGATTTCCAAGTCTCCCGCGAAATTGGCAGGAAACTATCCAGCTTTTATTTCTATCCCTGAGCGATGTTCCGACATTGATTTCTTAATAATATATAACAGAGAAAATAAACGTTCTAATTCCAGGAAATTACAATATAGGTTTCCTTTGACCAATTCAAACAGATGATGCAATTCCAGGAAATTTCTTCCCTCTGCCTGCAGGAACTGGGACAAGGAAATTTCTTGTTAACTACTTCACAACCGTTGAGCATAAAGGAAATGAGCTGGAGACCCCGACACTTTCCAATTTCCAGAAATCTTCCCGCCTTGTTAAGGTCTCCGCAATCTCTAAAACACAAGATACCTCCATGGAAACTGAGAATGTGCATCGACCCGGATGCAGACTAGCATGTCTTCTGATAGAGTTCTTTCAAGGCAGCGTAACCTATCGCGATCATGGGCATAAACTACATCAAGACCTGCACTTTTTGACTCCACTAATGTCGGATGAGACGCCATTGCAGAAGGCATCCAGAGAAGGGAGAGTGGAGGACCTCACTAAGCTGCTCGACGAGAAAGATTGTTTCCTGATGGAACTGACAAATGAGAGGGAGAACCCTCTTCATCTGGCTGCCCAGGCTGGCCACCTTGAAGTCGTGAGGGCGTTGCTGTGTCATGTCAAGGAGAAGACTTATTGCAGGAAATTCATTAATGACAGGAATTTCCGCGGAGAGACCGTGTTGCATTTTGCAACTTTCAGAAAGGATGTTCAAGTACTTGTCTTTCTTATTCCGTGTCCCATTTTGTTATCAAGTTACTTGGCATTGAGACTAGTGACCATACAAGGGTGACTAAATATGGATGACTAACCATGAAGGGACAAAATAAATTAGTGACCATGGGCTAAAATTTATACAAGATTAGTGACCATAAGCGTTTTTTACCCTAATTAGTATTCAACTAAGCATTTTCATGTACGGTCAACTGCAGGTGTTGAAGTTATTACTGGAGGATTCAATTTTTGCAGGGACGTTAGATGTCAACGCCAAGACTGATGATGGCTGCACCGCGCTGGACATCTTGGATTATCTATCTGAAACAGGGGAAGTGAAAGAAGAAATCGAAAAGGTTCTTCGAAGAGCCGGAGGAGTGAGAGGGAATGCACTAAAGGTGCTGAAAGATGGAAGCAACAAAGATGTGCTAATTGAAGTTGATGAAAAGTTTCGCGGTCGTCCGATGGCTTCCAAGGTTCACAGGACAAGACCATCTGTTGGTGGTGCTCATGTGGCGTTACTCCTAGCGACTATGTTCGCAACGATGACCTTTCATGCCGCATTAAGGATTGACAGCCTTTCTGAACGGGCAATGGACCATCAACTGTCTCTTGAAAATACCATCCAAGAACAAAGGACACAGGGGGTGATGCTTACTCACGTCTTTGTTCTCTTCAACTCAATGGCCTTCTTCTCATCCATTGGCTTGATCATGATCCTTTTACACCATCTGCCTCTCATGCCCTGGCTCCTGTTATTAGTAGCCTCCTTCAGCGGTGCCTACATCTTTGCGGTAATGGCTACTACTTCCGCTCACGAAACGACAACAGTTGCACTCTTGGGAGCTTCTGTTCTTACCGCAGCGATAGTGAACGGCATGGCTTTCAAGTTCAACAAGGTGGCTCTTGATTGCCTTCGATGGATATGCAAGAGACATCCCGTGGTTGGATGTGCAGAAAGACTTCTTACTGCCCTCTGCAGGAAGTTTAGTAACAGTTTCTCTCAAACTAATACTTTTGTAAACAGTATAAAATGAACTAATAAGTGATTGTGCCTTCTAGTTTTTTATTGTAATAAGGCTGCTGATGCAGTCAGTTGTTGTTGCCTCATTCTGTAATCCTTACCATTTTCTTAATGTATGTCCATTTTGTCTGCTAAATACTCTGATCTTGGTAGTCTGTTACTAATTGTTAGAATTAATTGTACGAGTTTTGACATCATCATCATGTAGTGTAACTTGGGTCGTGCAAGCAAGGTAATGCGCCAAGGGTGCTTTACATGTGGGTTTTCTAGGTTGGGTACTGGAACGGACCGGACAAATTTCTTTTCCTTTCCCAACGGTTGATTGCTTGATTTTTGGATTGTTCAAGGTCACTACTTCCTCCTGGTGACAATTGTCTACTAATTCGTTCTGCTTCACCAAAGCTTGTTCATTCAATCATATTTTTTCGTCATTCGCTTGGAAAAGTTCTTAAGATGTCATCAATTCTAATTTTACTTTTGGTCAAATACGTTTAACCTAAAAATTTATTCATGATGTGTGCTAAAAAATATTGTGCACCTTTTTGATATAGAGCACAATAATTAAATCACTTAAGCATTTTCACCCAATAAATATGTGAAGTATCACATTCTTTAAATAGGCAATATAGTCCCAAAATCCCTCACTTGTAGGTGCATTCAATCCCTGAATCATATCGTTCAAGTCAAGGTCGCTCTGATACTAAATATAATGTCTCATGATTTAACCAACTGGCTCCACAAATTAACAAAAGTCTTTCCAATGTGTTTTATTTTCACATGCACGCACCTGGGAAAGTTCTTAAGAGGTCACTCACCCTAATCTTATTTTCGACAAAACACGTTTATCCTTAAAGTTATGTGAGGATGTGTGTCCACAAAAAAGATGCACCTCATTAATATGGATAATAACAACCAAATAACGTAAGCATCTTTACACAATACATGTACAAGGTATCACAGGAAATTCAATATTTGGGAGGGATCCCGATGCAAGGATCATCAAAACATCGTGAAAGAAATTGCACAGTGGATGACAATGAATGTCACTAGGATTCTAGAATAATGGTTGATATACGCGAGATTCAAAGAAGTATGCAGGCCGAGGAGTTCTCAGATTGGCTAGCCACGGTGAGGAGATCTTGGAGTACAAAGATATTCCTGAGGACAAGCATGCGTAATTGGTGGCAATGCAACTTTGTGAAATGCAATAGCATGGTGACAGCAACTCAAGTTGACTCGGAACATGATGAAAAAAATCAAATATTGTTTTTTGGGAAAAGATGAAGAAGCATATGAGGGCAGCTTTTCACTCCTACAACTTTCAATGTATAATGTATCAAAGACTTAGGGAGATGCTAGTGACCCACAAGGATGCAAATAATCTTGTAGATGCTAATGTTGGTGTTACCAAAAAGTTCTCTCCTACGGTGTTCATCTTCCAAACTAAGTAGTTGAATTTAAAATACCTTGAACCTTGAGGACAAGGTTCTTTTGAGAGCGGCCAAATGTCACGACACTAATTGGGAGTAGGTAGTTATGTGTGACTAGTTGTTCTAGTGGATATGGTGATTGGTAGCAGTTATGATTAATGTGGTTAGTGGGCAGTAGACATCTTTAGTAGGTAGTTAGTCTAATGCCTCTAAGGACTATATATTATAAATTATTTTTGTTATTTTCCATCATCCAATGAATTTTCAATCTCAATTATCTTTTCTATTATTCTAATTTCTTTATCTCTAACTTCTTCCTTCCTCAATTACCCAAATTCTATTCTCCCTCGTACTCTTTTCTATCATCTGTCGTAATAATGGTATCCGAGCCAAAGATGGACTATCTTAACATGTCCTCATGGACGAAAATGTTCTTCGATGCTCACTCGAAGAAGATGTAAGAACTATATAATTCTTGCTTGACCAAAAAAAAAAGTAGACATTCTTGAGAGACTAATGGCAATTAAGCACAGCAAAGAAGAGGAAATGCAAATATTGGCCTTTCAAGCTCATGCAAATAAGCTTGCACATGCTAATATTGGTGTTACCAAAAAGTTCCCTCATAGGGTGTTCGTCTTGCAACCTAAGTAGCTGAATTTAAAATACTTTGAACCTTGAGGACAAGGTTCTTTGCAGGGCGGCCGAATGTCACGACACTAATTGGAAGTAGGTAGTTATATGTTAGTTATATATGTGTTAGTGTTGGAAAAAGATATATGGATAAACTGAATGAAAAAGATCGAACCTCAGCGGTTGTACACTTCTCTCCCCATATCCTATCAGGCTCCACCATTGTCAACGCTGCGCAAAACAAACCCAGAAATTACTTAGCGTTCCGGTTTCACATTCGATTGCAGAGACAGCGAAATCGAGTTCCGTGTCTCGGGTTCAAGATGAAACAGGTTAAAAGACAGCATTGAAAGAACAGCAAGTACAAAGACTTCGAAACAGAACCCAACAGAAACGTCAACAGACAAAACCCACTTTTGGTGTATCACAAGAAAAAAGAAAGAAAAAGAGGCTCCACAGATTTCAAACGTATCAGGGAGCGACCTTTTGCTTCCCAATTGTGTGAAACGTAGCTTTCCAATCTCTTCTTTCCCGGCCCACCCCTTTAAACCCGAATGGAAAATACATACACCCATTTGAAAAAAATCCTCAACTAAAACATGTTAACATCACGACGGTGACCCGTTCCAGTTCCCAAATAAATCAAAATATGCCCCAATTGGAATCCACCACCAATACCAAGCACTAAAAATACGTTGACGCGTAGAATGCAAGTTGTTCCAAGTGATAGATGAATTGTTTTCATAATTAATTTTCAATCTTAAAATTTAAATCGTAAAAAGACATTATTAATGAATAATGACAAAATTTGCTGATTCTGAAAAGTTGGAGTACAAAAGGGGTATTAAAAAATACGCCGATTCGAAAAGAATTCCCTCCCTGACCCCACATTTTCCACAACCATTTTATACCTAGCCCAATTTTTCTATATTATTATATTATTTATCGGCAATCAAAAAATTACATAATAAAAACACAGAAAATGAGGATTAGTTAATCAGTGTTTGGACTTACAATGGCCAACAAGGAGCTTCCGAGGCGGAGAAAACGGCGGCGTACGGCGGTCAGCTACTCCTCCTCCGGTCGTTGAGAGTGGATAGTCCGCTCGCCTTAATATCGACAAATGCTCGTTGTAACTACACATTCCTGGAAAAAAAAAATTTAAAAGATCCGTAATTAAAGAATTAATTGTTGTCATAAACATTCTCTGTCGTCCGGTCCCATATTATTAAATATAAACATAATAAACAAGATTATTTAAAATAAAGCAACCTAGAGAAAACTGAAAATTGCTTATTTATAAATGGAAAAAATACAAAACAAATAGAAGCCGTAAAAAAGGTGTCACCGTCGCGGCGGCCACAACGACGGCACAGGGACGGCGCCGGCGCCGCCGCCTCAAGAACTGCCTCAGCTTCCTCATCCCTCCGTACGTCTTGTCGCCTCCGTCTTCTTTTTTTCTAAACAGAACGAAATGCGGAATGTGTTTAGCTAGAGTGAGTCAGGGACCGAGTCCAACTCGGTAGCCAACTTTTTTCCGAAACGACAGGTCGTCTTCGCCATCGCAGGGAATAGAGAATGGGAGGGGTCTCTCTTTGTAGTGGATGGCCAAGTAACTAACTGTTTGGATTGATTATCAGCCGTTGGATCGTGTGGTCTACGAGCGGCTCTGATTTGACTTGTGATACAAGGAACCGCGGCCTCGGATCACGGGATGTCAAAAGACATTATTTTGGTCAATAATATTTTTAATTTTATTTGGCAGACAAGGCGATATATAATATAGTGTTTTTAGTATAGATTATAGACTATAGTATAGATCACTAGGGATCACGAGGCTTGGGGAGCTTTTTCTTCGTTATTCTGTTTTATTGTTTTATGATTTTTAGAAGAAAATTAGATCTAATTAGTACAGATGGAGGGAGGAGAGTGGTCAAGAGTCAAAACGACAGCGATTTGGAAGTTTATCTTTGCCAACCTAATATTTTAAGCTTAATAGTTAGTTTATTGCACATTAGATAGTTTTTTTACGTTTTGGTTTTTAAACTAAGAATTTTCGTATTTGATTGATGGAAATATTTTTTTAACTAAAAATTTTCGATTCGATTGATGGAAATATTTTTTTAATAATATTTTTTTATTTGTAATTGAGGATTTCGGTAACAGACCCTGAAAAGGAAAATAGAGCACGAGACGAGAATAAACATATTAGGCAGGGGCAGGTGGAACCCAGTGAGGAAGTTAAAGTGACCGGTCGTCTGTTATCTCAACAGGTACATTAAAAGCGCCTGCGTGCGTGTTACCAAAAAATCAATAATGACCCAGTAATTAAATTAAAAACAAGGTAAATATTTGGTTCAAAAGTTGTTGTGTAACAAAAAAAATTAAATTAAATTAGGGAAAGATTTATCTGGTAGAAAAAATATTTTATTTTAATTGAATCAATGAGAACTATATAGAGTAGAAGGAACAAGCTAATCTCTGTGAAAATTATCCAGGTTATCGTCTACACAGTCAAGAAGAAATGAAGATGGAACCATAACGAGCTCACGCGCCAACAAAAAGTTCGTGTTGTGTCTAACTTTTTTTACAGGTAAAATTTTCTTTAGAAAAGAAACACGATGAAAAGAGCTAATTAGTAAACAAATTTGCAATTTACATATTCACATGATCAAAATTTGTTGGCACAATTACACTTTTTTCAATAAACTTTTTTTATTAAACTCCAAGATACTTACATTTGTACTTAAACGTTAGACACATTAGCGCAAAAAATAGCTAAGTCATAATTCGATCTAATTTTAAATCTGTGAGTCAAAAAACAAAATTAAATTTGGATTACATAAAATTTTGATAGAATTTGACCATATTAGTTATTCTCGAGCATGGAAGAGACTCGATTAATCACGAAATTGACTATCGAGATTTCTTCCTTAAAATGTCTTAATGCGGGTAGACCACATTATGGTTCGAATTAAATGAATTAGAATCAAATTAGTTCGAATTAAAATTTATCAAAATATTAAACCATATTTAATTAGTTCAAGGATGAATCGAATATGAATTATAAAACTTCAAATTTGAATCAAATCCGAATTGATTCTTAAATATTAAATATTTAATGAAAAATATAAAAAAAACTAAAAATAAGTGTCTAATATTTTTTGGGAATCAAAATAAATTAAAGTTTGGGTTTATACTTAATATACTAAATTAAGTTGCATACGATTTAAGATTTAATATTTAGAATTTATGGTTTAAAATATTTTAAGTTTAAAGTTTAGTACATAATTGAGTTTGATATTTTTCTATAATAACTTTATGTGATTGTTTATATATATTCGATGAGTAGTATAAATATGTTATCCATTTTTGGTATTGAAATCATATTATTTACCACAATAATTACATATAATTATAAAGTAATAGGGCTGTTTCGTAGAAACTTTTGTGAATGCTTAAAAAGTGCTAAAGATGATATTGTTACATTTTTGGATTGTAAAATATTAAATCAACATTTTTTCGTTGAACTGCACCGTGAACGTTTATCATTTCTCCCGTTATAGGAAAATTAACAATCGGTGAAAAGTCTGATTCAATAGAATTGTGATGTTTCACACATTTTTTTCATCCTTATTTGCTCTACTTGATGATATAGTTATATAGTAATATGATAAATATAATTAATATATCTAATCAGAAAAATTGAGGAAGAATTTTTATAGCTCAAATTTTCAATAAGAGAAATAGAAATTTGAGATTGAAATGTGTATAATTTAAAGAATAAAAGGTGGAATTTATAGATTTTAAATGTAATTTTGAATTTATTAAAAAAAATAAAGAACAAACATTTAAAAATGGTAATCTTGGTGTTAAAACGGCAAAAAACAAAATTGGAAGAAAAAAATGGTAATTTGCCCCACTGATGGAGACATGACATCAGCCGCTGATTGGATGTTAGCATTTCTCCCCCCTTTTTATTTCCAATTAATCAAAGGTCTCTTGTAATTTTTCCAGAGAAGCATCTCATTTTCTTCTCGATCAAATTGTAAAGGTCTTTAGGGACTTGGAAGATATAACAAAAAATAATTTGGAAGGCTTGGATCGAACCGTCTTCAATAACTGAATTCCTGGAAGAATAAAAAGCTAATACAATCAAAACCCTTGCTTTTGAAAGTCGTCAGGGCCCGACTCATTTCAGTTTTCGGAATCCAGAGAAATTATGGGGCCTGGGTTGCCAAATTTAAGCCCAAATGCGGGCCTGGGTTGCCAATGAATAGTGACCGGGCAACATCGATTGGGCCCGTGGGATTTAAATTGACCAGAATGCGTTGGAGACTGACTACCCAAGGGAGGGAGGTATATATACTGTATACATACTCTTCTCAAATTGTATTCAAGTGTTATGAACACACAAACCTTAGTTTGGTCCAATTTAGCGATACACCAAATGTCAAGGGAGGTTTCCACCTCCCGAGGTAGTCTTCTCCTATCATAGCATTTTTCTCACGGAGTTTTCTGTGATAGGGGTTTGACGAGGTCGGCGGTCGCAACTTCACAAGAAGCCGAGAGGGGATCTCATACTAAGTAAGATTGTATCTGGCCATTAGTTTTATAATATAGGGCTCTGCCCTCCTCGTTACCAAAAAAAAACCTTAGTTTGGTACGTGGTGGAGATCAAGAGGAATAATAATTTATTGATTATTTATAATTTTAGGGTTATTATCAAGAGTTTAATTTTTAAGAGAATTTTATGTCTTAGATTTTGTTTTGTTTTTTACAAATAGAACTTGTGGTGTATTATTTTGATTGGTTGATTGTTTATTATTCTTTATTTTGACATTTTTTGTTATCTTGTTATATCAAGAGTCGAGATTTTATCTTATTTTATGAGTATTCTTAAAATTAAAATTAATGGATTAAAGATTATCTATCATGAACTTTACACTGCATCTCTATAACTCACATTTTAAGAAAGTTTTTATTTTATTTTATCAATTAAGAGATGACGTTTAATTAAAATCTTCTTTCTAATGAACATTTTATGTTCAACTTCAAAAGTCAATTTACCAACATTCAATCTTCATTTGAATTAAACAATCACATTTTCATTGATTTGATAGATTACCTGATGTATTATATATCAAGGAATAATATATTTTCCAAAGTAATATGATATATACCTTAAAAAAAACCTGTTATATCCAGAATTAGAACAAATAGGGAAACAATAATTAAAAAATTCTGCAGAATTTCAATACAAGTTCGTTTTAGAGTTCAAACTTTTTAATGTAAATAAATTTTCATTAATCTTTTATATATTTCGAACATAAAATATATCATTACTCTGAAACAACGAATTCATTATGCTTTTTCACTCCTTCTTAGCGAGAAAAATTATTCCATTCCATCCACAAGGGTAGTGAAGTAACATCGGAAATTAGTAGAAACATAAAGAATCTCTTTTCTAGGTAGTTGTGTCTTAATTAAATATTTCGAGTAAGATTTTAAAAAATACAAAATGTTTTATTAAAAATAGTGACATAACATAGCACAAAGGGTTGACCAAGGATCATGCAACGATTATGCACTAATCCTTATTTGAACGTGAGTTTATGTGTCCTGTGCGTGTGTTGCGTGTACTTTGTGTGTTAAATTGTTTTCTATGTGTGTAATCATGCTTATGTGTTGTGTGTGTGTGGGGTGCATGTATATATTTACATATAACAAATCTCATCGGTGAAAATAAGATAGTATTAATTCAACAGCAGTTTTTATTATTTTTATTATTTATTTTCGGTATCTCATCTACCGAATTAACTAATCCAGAGTTTAGTTGAGTTAAAATTTTACAAATTTCACTTTAACAAATATTTAATATTAATACTTTCTTAATAAATTAACTCAAAATATAATTAAATCATAACATTTTTTTCAATCTGAGTACTCATTTGTGAATAAACAAAGGTTGAAATGCTGGAAACACACTTCTAGGGACAAAAAAATAGTAGCGGACCTTAAACAACCCAAAATTTAGCACTCTCACCAAAAATTATTTTGAAAACCTTACAAATATCTGATGCATCCTAACAATATCCCCAAAAATTTAATTTGTAGCTAATACTAAGTAGAATCTTAAGTAAGTAGATTTTAAATTTTTTAAGTGATCCATACTTATTGCGTTGTTAGCAACAAAAGCGAGTCAAATCACAGTTTTTAGGTTAGGTTAAGAAATACTGAACAAAGACAAAAATATATATAGAAGTTGATTCTAATAACGGTCAACGGATAGTTTGATCCGCTTGTATATTACTATCTTGTAATTAAATTGTCTCGCTAAGTGATATAATATATTTTACTACTTGAATTTTGGACAAAAAAGTATCCCTAAATATAATATAAATATAGAAAAAATATTACGAGCATTAGAGACGGGGCTTTTATGATTTATTTTCAAACAATATATAATTGATTTTTTATATTTATACTTTGAGAATATTTTGGTCCAAGAAATATTTAAATAGTAAGATGTTAATTAAAAAATCAAATATTCATTGGTCGAATATTTTCAAATCACGTTTTAATAACAGCAGGGATATCAAAATAGACTTTTACCAAAAGGAGGTATAAACTCTAGCTGTACGTGGCAACTTTCACGAACTTGGGTAGACATATATACCTTCATGGGTGAACGCCGGAGCTAGAAAAAACTCTAAAGGTTGACTGTTGTGAATTCCAAGTGACGTAAAATTCTACCTACTTTATTAAGTGTCAATCTAACCAATCACCAGAACATGCACAAAATTTTGTTTCAAGGTTCGTATCACCAAGCCAAGATGGGTTTCTTTTCATATAGTCAAAAGATGTAAAGTTGGGACCATTGGAGGAAGAGGTGACACTTTTACAATGTCCACGTAGTTGCTAGTCAATAAAGAGGACCATTATATGTAGTGAAGTTGTATACTGAGTGAGGAGTCTAATTCAACCTCAACTTTCCCGGTTCCGCCCTCCCCCGAGTCGTTTTTGCTTATGGATCAACTTAGGAAGTCTATGAATAATGTCTTGTAGCTCAAATTCGACGTTTGTGATAATCGTAATCCCTCTTGCACATGCAAGAGGATACAATTATTGTAGAGTCTCCTAATATTATCTCGCTCCTCCAAAAAATTAGTTATTTTTGGAGTTCGATCCATATTTTTTTTTTTTGAAAATATAATTGCGACATAGAAATACAAGTAATAATCCAAAATTCAATTTCTAACCGAACGGAATTTCGGAAAAAATTCTGACGATGATAGCTGTTTGTTAGTGGCGTTGACCAACTTACCACACAACATTATCACGACAACTTGGGAGTTCATATTCTGAGGGCTATAGTATTGTATCTCTGCACATAATTCCGCGAATAGCAATTCCAAAATTCTCAGTCCGCACCTTGCATTCGTAAAACTTTCCCAATTTATATGTAAACTCATACCCTTCAATATCGTAATCTTCTTCTCTTCTCTTAAAAAGTTCGTTTCTTCTAGCTTCGGGATTTGGGAATTTTAGTAACACTAGAAATACATGTACCTATACTATTAGATAAAATTCGACTGATCTTCATTTTAGACTAAACATTAGTCGTTGTCCGTCAATATGGATCAGTCAAAAAAACTATCCAACTATGTATAAATAGACCACGCATTGTCCTCCCGTTGCCTAAACCTATCCATCTCCCTTCTTAGATGTGTAGATGAATTAATTCCAATTGCCTAAACCTATCCATCTCCCCTTATCTATATAAATCTCTGCCATCTCTTTCGGTCCTCTCTCCATAGGAGATGGGTTACTCCCATCACACTTGTTCAATCCTTGGTAGGAAGTAGTCAAAGACTCAAAAGAGTTGATGTGTTTGGTCAAAAAGTTAGACGGGTTTATTGTTCTGACATAGTACGAGAGTGAGGACAAACCCTATTGAATTGTAAAGCTAGCATGGATATCATGAAGGGAAAATGGAGGAAAAACCTACTTCACAAGGCATGGGACCGGTGTAGATGTCTTAGCTTTGGAAGAAACAAATCCTCAAGAGACACTAGACCATCATTAACAAGGAGCAAGTCTTGGAGCTCCACCACCACAAGTCCCACCAACTTGATGGATACGGATCACAAAGAAACCAAGAAGAAGCGAGAGGTTGCCCCACACGGGTGCTTCTACGTCTTCGTGGGACCCGAAAAGCAAAGGTTCGTTCTCAAGGCCACATCCGCGAACCACCCTCTGTTCAAGATGCTGCTGGAGGACGCGGAGATGGAGTTCGGATTCGCGAGCCAAGGCCCGATACGACTCCCCTGTGATGTGGACATGTTCTACAAAGTCCTGGCCGAGATGGACCACAGCTGCCGCGATGATGGCGATGATGATCCACCAAGTTGGAGCCCTCTCTTCATGTGCACACCTTCCCGAAAGTCAACAAGTTCTCTTGGTAATTGCAAAGGGTACGGTGCGTATAGGCTGCTTAGCCCAGCAAGGTCAATGATAAAGTTGAATAATGTTTGAATTACACTCTATATTACATACATACATTCATGATAAAAATATATATATATTTTGAGTTCGAACTTTGATATTTGGACACTAACTGGTCCGAACCAACTCTCGTTGGCATACATGATAAACTAAATAGGTTGTGTGTTTGTTTGATTACGATTAGGCACTTAATTGTTTCTCTTTAGCAACTTAGGCAGCATTTCCCTTCTACAAAATTAAAATGTATATACATATAGGCAGGAAATTTTCTTTTCTGGTAATATAAAACTAGTTGGTCATATTGTGCTACCAATAAATGCGAAAAGATCACAACCGTCCCTTTACAGGTATGAATTAGTATAATTTATGGTTAAAATTTCACACTTTTTCAATATAGAGATCGTGAGCTATTCACCTTTTTAATAAATGTTTTTATTAACAGATCAATTATACTGACCGAGGGCATATTATACCAGAAGACAATGTTTTTACTAAGTGGAATTGAAGATGAGATTTGAAAAAGTGGGTTTCTATCAAGGGAATCTTAAACAAAAACTGAATCAAATTGTTAGAAGGTCCAGCTCCATTCAAAGCTAAAATTGTCTTTTACGAATCAAAAATCACACAATTAGACCGTTTTGTTTTCATTTTTACTAATTATCTTTGGTTTAATTATCAATGATTCTGAAACGATTAGTCTGTATACCAAAGTTCCTGGTAGATCAAAATAATTGCTCATAGGTTTTTGAATGTTTATTTAAACAAAATATTTGTTAATACTGTATTTAATTATAAACTTTTTAAAATAAAATAATCAGTATTTGTAGAAGTTTTCAACATTTAACGGAAAATTTAACGGCTACAACGTTTTTTCACCTTTTTAGTAACCAATGTAATGAATTATATTTCCCAATAGATTATTACAAAAACCAATAACTTTTGAGTTATTAACTTGTAAACCAATAATACTCAAACGTGGGAGTTGGTATTGTTATATACTTGCGTCAACAAATGAATATTTGTTCAGCACGTCTAATACTAAAATTATGCCTGATGACGCCACATCCAAAACACGATAATGAACGAAATGACCTGTGCATTCCTTAGAATCTTGACTGGATTTAAAAAAAATACTGGTTCATATAAATATTTAATGGTGTATAATCACCAATGCGATTTCAACAGCACACAGATAGCAGTTGTACCTACTTAAATGGCACTGAAATTTTGTATAATTATTAATTTGGGCCTTGATGAGTTCATCTGATTTTCGAGGGACGAAGTAAATTAACCTACTTACGGTGTACGTAGTATTTGCAAATCAGAACACCAGCACTTAAAATAATAAAATTCACCCAACTAAACTATGATTCTTAAGAGCAATAAACATCAAACTGCACTGTGACCTCTTAAAATGGTCATTGTTTTTCCTTAAACTTAGGTTGTTTATTTTAACATACTATGTATTCTAGTGGGTCGACACCGATGAACAAGTGAAAGAATAGCTAGGTCGACTCACCGATTATGGTCAATATCGTGATATTGGTACATTTTAGACATGCATAGTTATATAGGCTAATCATATTGGTCATGGTGTTTATAATTTATAATTTATATTTTAATATTAATTTTACAAATTTTTTATTTTGATTTTTTAGATACTTTTTTTTCTTATTTATCATGAAAGAATGACATGTCAATTTCTAACAAGATGGATGTCAGTTATGATAATGTGTCTCTTGCGATTGGAATTTTGCTCCAATGTGATAATTGTCTCCTTTTGAAAAGTATTAAGTTCTCTCTTTTTTATGTATAGGTTTTCTTTTTAGTATAAATATGACGACGTAATGCTAGCTATTAGACTACGCAAAGCAGGTACGGCGGATTCATACGAAGTGAGAAATCCTACAATAAATTCGAAGTATTCGTCCCAATAACAATTAACAATGTATATCATATTGTATTAAGATCGTTCCGTTTGTGTTGAGGTCATCCAGTATCCAACATGATCATTAAACTTGGTGGCTTTTCGAAGAAAACTTCCAGTATTCGGAACATATTTTTTCTAAGGTATATATATTAAGATCCGCCATAGAATATATAAACTACTTAGTGTAGTATTTTTATTTTCATTGAGCAAAACGAGTTTGCGATCATTGGTCTCGATAAAATCTCATCACACCAAAATCCAAGAAGAAAAAAAAAAGTGGCGAAAAAAGAGCGCATCGATAAGAATTGGAACATATGTTATGAAATTAGTAATGTGTTATTTTTAGCATCAGTGTAAGTAGAACTGTTTTTAGTACGTGGTGCAAGAAAAGGAAACAGACTTCAACAACAGAAGGGATTTCGCACATGATTTTGCTATTTGGTTTCCTGAGGTAACATCTCAAGGAAGACAGATCCCAGTTATGTATAGAATACACATAAAACCGCATAATTATTAGAATATAATTTAATAAGCTTCAGACAGACACGGCTCAAATCTGCATTAGTTCTTCAAAGATTTTCATTGCAGAAGCTGGCAAGCCAAGGAGCACATTAATGCCTTCTTTGTTTTCTCCGAGGGAAAGGAACAAGATGACTTCCTTCTCGGGCAAGGCAACTGGCCCGGATAGCAAAGGCGGGCCCCACCCGAAATCCTTGACATGGAATGTCAGCCTAGACCAAGTTGTGATCAGCAGAGTTGATGTCAGGGACGGCCTCGCTCTTGTCACCTCGAAGTAGTCGATAGCCGATCTCATGTATCGGTCGTTTACCATTTCGATAGCATCATGGACTAGTCCCACCGCAAACGACAGCTTGTTTTCGATCAGCTCTCCCGCCTTGCAGATAGAATTTGTCAGCACGATGCCGTTCCCACTGTACCCTTCAGGCAAAGGCGGCTCGAATCGGGGCCGCCCGTCGACAGCAAAAAGGATTTTTGCCTGTTGGTCAGGTAGCATCTTCAGGGACTGGCTCCGTGCTCTCCATACAAAGGCCGAGAGAACTTCGAATGTTGTACATTTTGTTAGGACCCCGTCTTCCATGGCGATCTCCTTGAGCTTGGAGAGTTTATCAGCGTCGAAAGCGAACGACCTGTAGAGCAGTTCTTCTTCGTAAAGCTTGCTGGTGTTGGATATGTCTTCTATCTCGGCGAATTCTCGGTGCTCAAACTCAACCTTGGGGGTGCTCCGTGCTTTCAGTATAGTTCTGTCTAAGAATGGAGGAACCTTCAGAGGCAACCCACGAGCGGTCTCACACCACGAGTTAATGAATTCCATAGCTGCAATCCCATCAAACATGTTGTGATTCATGCAAAGGCCTAGAACGAACCCTCCACACTTGAACCGAGTCACCTGAAAGAAACAATTGGCATTCAATATGAATTCTAAAGGATAAGGCTATTCTATTTAAATGGTTGGATCATGCTCAAACCTGAGCCACCAAAGGAGGAATCTGAAGTATATTTTGTGCACCCGGAATTTCGTAGACCAACTTCCCGAGCCTCGTAGGATCAGGCTTAGTTATGTCACCTATCTCGGAAACATCACAATCAGCATCAGCCTCAACAAAAACAGCTCCCTCCCCCGTACAGTCGACGATCAGCTTCCCTTCGGGGCTGATAGCCAGCCGCCCTGCAGCCGGATAATAGTGGACCAGAACCTTTGCAAGGGCGTCCTTGATGACTTCTGCAGCATCCTCGTTGCCTCGCTCATCAGACTTGAAGGAGTAAATGGTGCGAACCGTTACTGCAATGTTCTGGTCAAGGTTAGATAGGAAGTATGGACCCTTCTCCGTGTCCTCGGCCGGAGGAACCAGAGTTGGTTCTCCAAGCTTAACATTGAGTGGCTTTGCACTGTTATTTTCATCAGCCATCTTTCTGAACCTCGTCAGGAAACCGAAACCTGGCAATCAAACAGAAAAAAAAAATAAGAACACCATCACTGTATTCATACATGAACACCTGAAATATATCAGAAACTTTGCTTGTTGACATGAATGAGTTGCATACACCAAAACATAAATATGGAAGGCTAATGTTCGATCCGAAGCGAGCCGAAGCAGGAAGGGAGATACTTATTGAGCGTGGAGTTATAAAGTTATATAGGAAAAGGTTAGGCAAAGAAACGACTGTTGATTGACTGCATTATGGTTTTTCAAATTGCAGAGATGTGACAGCAACCATTGTGTTGTCCCAATGGAAGGTTCTCCAATTGGTGTTTTCTTAGAGATCATTTCTGGAATGGCCATATTGGGTTGGGGTAGGCTACTGGCTAGGGCACCAAAACCTTACCAGCCCAACATTTGTGGCGTGAGAAGGAAACTTGGGGATTGGTTGGTGGGGTTGGCGTCCAAAATTTGATTGCTTGATCAAATTTATAATTAGACTTTTCCTCCCACAAGCCAAACGGAATTCGCCCGGATCACACACGACATATAAGAATTTTACGGAAATTTATGGTTCAATTCTTACGTAAAATCCGACTTTTGATTAATATATTGGATTCTTGCAAGTGTCAAGTTATGCGCTGGTACCTACACCCCTGATAATAACAATATTCTGTGGCATGCTCAGTTTCACAAGTTAGGACTATTGTGTAGATAAATTTTGCAGCATTCATATCAGTGGTACTGCAAAGTCAAAGATGATTGGAAACAAGAAATCTTTAGAATCTGATCTTCTGGTTTGTTCTGTAATCAAGTAAGTAATCAGAATTGTGGTACGGCCGCCCTGGATGAACACACGGGCGTTAGATCATCGGCACCAAGACGATTCATCAGGCAGTTAGATTCAATTAATGCGTGATCAGACATAGCTGTGGCAGAATTAGTCCCTCTGAGACTTGAGTTCGGCAGCAAAGAATAGGCTGAGGTTGTGGAGTTCAAGTCCTGGAATATAGCAGTTGTTAAAAATCGGATTATTCGGGTCAGTGGATATCCTAAAACCAAATATTTTCGACAAAGACTGTAATAAGTAGCTAGAGCAGGGGATCGAGAAAGAAGATAAGAACCCTCGGATTTAAAAAGCAAAATTGACATGGTTCTGGTGAGACATCTCATTCGATCTTTTTTCTTTCCCTTTTGACTCTTTCAGACTATCGCAATTTTATTTTATTAAGAGTGCCTCAAGTATAAGGCGATACTGTCTAATAGTTTGTTGTCTAGGAAACTCAATTTTGTATATCTCACATAACCAAATGTTTTTTTTAACAGAATTTTTACTCTTCTGGGATTGAACTTGTGATCAAACTGACTTTAATCGATAAAATTATGATTTGACATCCTCAAAAGGGAAAATAACATAACTAGGTTTAACCTTTTCAGGCCTACCTACGACGAATTAGCTTAACATCCAAAAATACCTACGGAGAATTAAGCTTAGAGCCTACAACTAGGTTTTAACTCCAAAGGTGTAAGGATTCTAATCAAAGCTTAGAGTCTACAACTAGTTTCTGCCAGACCTTCTCCCTCCATTATTACTAGATCCATTGTTTTCTGCATTTCCACAAAACCAGGTCGACTAGAACACATTCCAACATGTTTTACTGGTTGCAGACATTTTCGTGTCCGTTGCCGACATAGTCCATCAACAGAACTATATCAATCGCCATCCTCCAAACCAGCAACTTGGTGGTCACCAGCACCAAAGCCAGAGTTTGGAGGAAACTTTATACCACTGAATTAGGCATTGTTTCATTTCTTGAGATATTATCCATGGCTTCTCGATACCAAATTTGTCGAGATACTCTCGTAGATTATGCAATCAACACTGTCCCGTTATCGCAAAACAATTGACAAATAAATTCATTTCACAATTTGAAAAGTGAATAATCCAATATTTACTAAACTAGTTCTCACCTTGAAATTGAATTTGAAATGAGAAAAACAAAGATGTTACCTTGTCTAGTCCAGGAAATGCGTTGTACTCCAAATGCATCCGCAAGCCCACTGCACCACCTTCGTCCGTCTTATGGGACCTATATTCCTGCACAAACTATCATGAACTGAAGGTGGCACCAAGTAGAATTCTCGTAGTAGTAAAGCAAGAGCAGCTCAAACTTGAGTGTAGTTTCTTCTCAGATTTTCTTGATTTCCTTTATAAGCTCAAAGTACGAATTTCGTATGTTCAATAATACACCATCTTTCAAACAGGAAAAAAGGAGCACTCATCAGCTCATCGTCCAGTTAAAGTGAAAGTCACCGGTCAGAACCTTAAACAGCTAATCTTCATAAAGCAAAGAACCTGAAACGGCTCGAGGATATCAATTTGGAAAAACTCGGCATCCAGCCTGCGGGAAACAGAAGGTTTCAAGCATTCACACAGAGAACATTCAAACATCAAAATGGCTTCAAAGTGCCAACCAGATCACAACCAACAGAACAGCAGAGTAACGAAACTACTAACAAGCTTATGTGTAAAAGGAGTGTTTCAAAAGATAATAAGGATAATTCACTTCTCTGCTTCTACTTGAAAGCTGAAGCAATCAATAAATATATCTCTAAAAATGGCAAATTCACAAAGTAAAAGTTGTTAAGTTGTATGCAACAGTTGAAGTAGGTACCTACTAAGAATTCAAGGTTAGATAAGCCTACTGTCACTACGACTGTTAAGAGAGTTAACTCATTGTACAAACAATCACATCGAATGTCATTGAAACAGTTCTCATGATGGGATCACATCATTCTTGTTGAGAACTACTAGCAAAGGGAACACCAAGCAGATCATACATCTTAGGGAGCTGCATAATAACTGGGTTCGGGTGTCCTAAGCATCATCATCAGCATTATCATTGGCTCCCTCGCCATCTTCTTCATCAGACATATTATTTATCACCTCTGTGATAATCTCCTTCACTTCTGTCTTTCGGTCAATTAAATCTACACCAAAATGTTTACCTGACAAGGCACGATAGAAACACATGGTCAGCATACTGCATCATAGCACAAGATTAGAATCTAGCTTTTTAGGAATATAGAGCTTACAGAGCTGCCTGAGAATATCCGACAAAGTTGCCTATGAAAAAACAGAGAATCAAAATCAGCAGCTAAAAGTACATAATTGAAAACAGTAACAATTTGCAGGAAGTGGAAAGACAACAAAGAAAAAGGATCACGGGTCATTGCCCCGAGGCAGCAATACCCAAACTGACCCTAAATGCCAACAACCAATATAACTCAAATCAACCAACACGAGGAATCAAATACTCACAGTATTGAAGTCTACTTCCTTCAGAATATCAACTACAACAGCGTGCATCTCTTCCCTGGTGGGTTCAGCCTTTGCCTTCTTACCAGATTTGGCTTTACCTAAATTGCCACAGATCAACATATGCAGCAGGTATCATCATCGCATCCCCCATGCTAAAACCACAAAGAAAGAAGATCCAATACTCTCACTCTAAGCGGAATTATAAATTTCCTTTTTTTGGTGAATAATTATAAATTTTCTTGACATAAGCAAATCATGCAAAGAAAGAAGATCCAATATTATCACTCTAAGTGGATTAAAAAATTAGCTTCACCTATGAAAATCATGCTATGTACAATTTCTTAATCACACATCACTAGTATAAGTAATCAGTTCCAGGTGCGGACTAGCTTAATTGAAAAAAGAACTAAAATCTAAAAGCACCAAAATATTATGTAGCACTAGAATTAAAAATAAATGAAAGTACTTTTTCAAAAAAAAAAGGGAAAAGTCCTCCTAGGGCCCTTGTGGTTTGACCCGTTCTCAAATAGGTCCTTGAGGTTTAAAACGGCGATAACCGGTCCCCGTGCTTTTAATTTTCACATCTAAGTCCCCCCGATCCGGTTCGATTCGAAAATTCAAAATTCAATCTAGCAATTCAGGTGACGAAAACATGCGAAACTGATATCTACATGTCGGAGACACTTTGGTGAGTCACCTGGAGTCGATAATCGGAGTTTTTGTCACCGGAATTGCGAGATTGAACTTTGGATTTTCAAATCGAACCGGATCGGGAGGACTCAGATGTGAAAATTGGAAGCACGAGGATCGGTTATCACCGTTTTAAACCTCAAGGACCTATCTGGGAACGGGTCAAACCACAAGGGCCCTAGGAGGACTTTTCCCAAAAAAAAAAAGATGTAAAGACTTGGGTGTCCAAAATCCCAATAAGTTTGTAGTCCATTTGTAGCCCTCAACTAAAAGAATTAAATCAAAAAAATCATCAACCTAATATTTGTTGAAAGTGTCCTAAGAGCTTTTAGGGAAAAATTAAAAAACTGCATAAATCACATTTTATAATTATACAAGATTTGGTTGCATGAAAGGATGCACTATGCAGGAGAAATTAAACAAGATACGCAAGAATATTAGTACCATTTGCAGATAAAGGACTATCAAAGACGCAATCTCAATCTTCAAGAAGACAACAGACAGGATGAAAAGCAATTGAAAAATCAAAAATTTAAAAAGCAGACCAGAGTCCAGGCAAATAAAACTCATCGGTAGAAAGCTTCAAACTATCAAATTGGTGTCAATGCTGGAGAATAAATACTTATAACTTAAATAGATGGATAATTTTGTACCTTTATCTTTCCCAGGGGACTTTTCTGAAAGTTTGCCTTTTCTTGTGGCCTTATCTTGGGTGGAAGCATCCTTATCTTTTGTACTTTCCTTTCCCACCTTCTGTTTCTTTGCCGCAGACCCATTTACACCGCTAGCAGCTCGCTTGGATGATGAGACTGAGGATTTCTTGCTGGACTTCGAAGGGCTTTTCACACTCTTAGCAGGCGTAGTCATCTTGCCAAGCTCAGGTTTCTTCTTCTGAGAACTCTCCTTTTCCTTCTTTCTTGATGATGTCTTTTGAATTGAAACCTGTTCCTTCACTTCGACTTCCTCTTCTTCTGCTTCACTCTCCTCCTGATCACTCTCCTCCTTTGGTGCGGCATTGTTGTCTTCTTCCTTTTCTGATCCATCTTTGGCATCAGGTGATTCTACATCATCTTTATCATCAGCATCTGGTGTACCATATTTGTCTTCATCTTCATCTGTTTCTCCATGTTCATCTTTTTCTTCATCCTCTTCTATATCTTCATCTCCTTGGCCTTTCACTGCTTGCTTTTGTATTTCATCTTTTTTTGCTGTTTTCTTTGGCTTCTACGGAACAAGTGAACCAAAAATACGGTATAGTTGAGCAAATTAAACTAAGTTTCAGTTAAGCAAGCATGAATAAAGGACAAGAAAGTATTAGGTTAAAAGCAAAAGTTCAATTGGTACTTGACTCAACTTAATCAAACAATAATTCAAAGTAGCAGAAAGCAGCCATTGTGAAGCTAATAAGTTGTCTCGGAAGCTACCATGAACATGTTTCACTCTATTAACTATATATGAAAGAAACAATATTGCATAACTTGGAAACTCTGGATCCAAAGGCAGAAAAACTAAGTGTTAAACAGATGATCCTTTGTCAGTAACAGCAAACACCATTTATCTAATTGTTCTGCCTGGGTCAAGGAAATTCATGATTGGAAATGCCAATCCACCATATAGCACAACCATATTAACAATAATACCGTTTGAGAACCACAGAGATGGCAGCCCTTTGAAATCTAAAGGTTCATTTGACGACTTTCTACAGACTACAGAGAACGTTCATTTCATGCTAGCAGTAAAAGACGATATCTGAGGGAAAATGCTTATTCTTTCTTCTTCTGCTAAATAAATGTTAATTCCTTCTTAACCAACTTCATAGTAACTATAAGCTAACAGAAATGTGGCAAGGAAATGCTCGCGATACAAAGCTCAATCTCCAGTGCAAGGCTCGCATATCTTAAGCAATGACACAACAATCAACAGGTTTATTTTACCAAAATGTAAGAACATATACCCTTTCCTTCTTTAATACCAAACTACATAATAACAAAGGAAAATACAAGACTGGAAATAGATTCAGAAAACCGAATACAAACCTTAGCAGGTGTAACCGATCCCTCACTGGAATTAACACTTCTGCCACCAGATAGTCTACGCTTCTTAGCCTTCTGAAATTATGTCCAACGTTTCAAAATCTTAACAAGAGCAGAAAATGTCTATTTATACCCAAAATAGAAAAGGAAAAGTAGACAATTAAACCTGTTCTTTATCAGCAAGCAGATCATCAGTAGTAGCATGGGGTGATTCCAAAAAATCAATAATTTTTGTAGCAAGATCCTCCTGAATACATAACCAAAAATTTGAGAATCCCTTTTCTTGAATGGCACTATGAAATGAGCACTACCTCTAGTACACCCAAATATCAACAACATATAAGTGGATTGTAAGTTTGTAACCACCTACCTTTCTCATAACAGCCTTATTTCTTGGAATATTGAGGAGGTCACAGAAATCTAACAGTCTATCTTTATTACACTTGTCAAGCTTCTCCCTCACTTTTGATTTCTGTTTTTCCTGGTCAGCACACGAGGCAACAATCATACAACCAGATATGCAACAATCATTTCCGATAATAAGAATATGTTTCGAATCATAAATAGCAGATCAATTAACAATAAAAGGCAAATATACAGCCATTCATCAATCTTAAAGAGGCAATATTGTCCTTGGAACAGAAAACAAACTACCAGTCGACAAAAGGAAAGTAGATTCACCTCATTTCCCACCCAAACAAAGCCTGAAAACTGGCCTATATTTCTCTTCACCATGTTTATCTAAAGCAAAAAAGAGCAACCTGGAGATGAGATCACAGCCAAGGGCGACATATAAAGCAGGGGGCTAAAGAAACAATAACAACCAATAGCCAATTTCAACCACCTACCTTGCCTTTCTTCCCAAATAGTATGTTATGAAGCATTTTCAGATTTTCATCGCATTTTCTCTTTGACAACTTAAAAGCCACTGAAAATTTCAAGGGAACGTATAAGACAAATAGGCCAGTCTGCTGACAAGTGAACTCTAGCAGGTAAATATCATCCCATCAATGCCATGATTTGAATCTATGTATACCAGCAGTCTGATTAACAGAAAAAATAACAAAACAATAGGAGCACAGCTCGCTGGAGCATTTTAAAATTTAATCTATCAGTGCCCTAATTAACATTTCAGCTAATGAATAAATTTGGCAAAAAGTAGATAAGACCATTATATTTATCAACATTATAGTGGGATCCAATTCTAAGTCTCTTTCAACAGAGAAGGGAGCAACAAACATTACCCAGAATACGAAGCGAAAGGAAGACAGGACACATGAAAGCCACCTATGAGGATGACTGGTCTTACTGACAGGGTACACGGCAAGACAAAGAAAAAAGGCTTCTCTAATAAAAAATATCTATCGGATGCCAAAGAAAAAAATATCTATTTGATTGGAACATAGGATGGCTATAAAGGCTTCTCTACTAGACTGCCATAATTAATTCATGGTATGACAGAAGAGAGGAGAGCATAATACAATGATTTATCAGTAAACTATCAGAAAAAGAACATTTTGGAGCCTATCACCGCTAGATTCTATCTCGGGAGTTAGCACATTCTCAGCTACAACCACAAATCCGATAATGCACCAGAACCCCAAAACCAAAGGTTATCAATCTCAAAAATCAACCTACTTCCAAAACCATTCATCTCAAATGATCCGAAAAAGTCAAACAGGGAGCAAAGAAGAACGTACCATTCGGGATATCCTTGAGCGGAGTGCCACTTCCCTGCAATAACAACAAAACCTCAATCACACCTAATTACTAAAAAATTCACCTGATATATCACCAACTTACTACGCACTCCACAAATTTCAACTTTGTGAAGAAAAAAAGTAGAAACCTTGTCAATAGACAGAGTCTTGATGGAAGACGGCCTAATGGCATCCAGTACAGAGTACCTCTGGACGAGCTTCCTCTCCCTAGCCGGCCTATCACTGCTCGTCGTCGTGGTCGCGACGACTTCCTTATCCTTCCTCGCCTTTTTCCCACTCGGCTTATCTTCCTTCTCCTCTTCCTCCTTCTCTTCCCCAGCTTCTCCATTCTCCTCCTCCGCCACGGGATCTCCCTTCTCCTCCTCCTCTACTACGACTCCTCCCTCCTTCTTCGCTTCCTCCGCCTTCCCGGCCTTCGCCTCCGTGTCCTCGGCCTCCGCCTTCTTCTCCCCTAGGATTTCGCTCGCCATCGAACCCTCCTTCCCTCCTCTCCCTAGCCGACCGAACCAGGAGATTTCAACGGAATCGAGCTCGTCAGACCCACCCTAGGGTTTTTGCGCCCTGCGAGAGTACGGATCACGGAAGTGAGCTCGAGTTACCGACGGTTACTCTCTCTCTCTCTCTCTCTCTCTCTCTCTCTCTCTCTAGGGGTGGGTGTTCAGACAAGATTTTATTTGGGGTTTGGTTTTGGAGGGGGAACGAAATGGGATTGGGCGGGCTTTCAAAAAAATTCAGCTGCGAATATTTCTTTCGTAGTTCGTACACATATTTAACATTTGTATAATCTCTGTGAATTAAATTAAAACATTTCTTAATTAAGTTTGGGCAACATATTTATATCAGTTATATTATATAACTAGTTGTTTTACCTTCTCAACATTATGTTCTAAGAAAAATATTAGTTTTAATTACGTGTTTAGATAGGGTGAAAAAATCCAATGGATCCTGGGCCGGGCAAGAAGTTGATCGGCCGAATCCCACCCTTAGATGGGCCCGGCCCATTATATACGTACGTCTTCACTGTCAAAGTCCAACATATTAATAATTAATAATTTAATATACACCTTCGTCCAGTTTAGGGTTTTGCTTCTTCTTAGTCGCCTCGCGGATCCAGTCAGAGTTAGTTACCGATCAGCAGCCGAAGCGGAGGATAAAATGGTATTCCTAAATCCCTTTTTATCTTTCTTTTTCATTTATATAAGCTAAAGGTGACTGGCTCCCCCGGCGCCGTCTCTGGCCGCCGTCAGTTTAACGAGGTTTAGGGTTTATAGTTTTTAGACGGCACGTGTTTTAAATACTCGTTGCGAGAGTTTTGCCAAAGGTCGGTCCACCCCTTCGGTTTGACTGGGACGTCCGTCCGGATTTGATTGTAGAATGTTATAGAATGGGAGTGGGAAAGTGTTTGATTTTCTCCCTTAATTGTTGATTTTGTGTTGCAGGCCCCGAAAGTGCAGAAAGGAGGGAAGGCGGTATCGGCCGCCTCCAAGAAGAAGGCGGCGGTACGTTCCTTTTCGTCGTTGTGAAATGATCGGATGTGTGCTGGTTGAGTTTGGAGTTAATTTTCATTTTGGAGATGTAATGTTTTTTTTTTCTGTCTGGTTGATTAGGAGAAGGTTGTGAATCCGTTGATTGAGAAGAGGCCCAAGCAGTTTGGGATTGGCGGAGCTTTGCCTCCCAAGAGGGATTTGCATCGGTTTGTGAAGTGGCCGAAGGTTGTCCAAATCCAGAGGAAGCGAAGGATCCTCAAGCAGAGGTTGAAGGTCCCCCCGGCTCTGAACCAGTTCACCAAGACCCTGGACAAGAATCTAGGTTAGACTTGGGATTTGGTGGTTTATCGAGTACGGTTTGCCTTTTGTCGAATACTTTTTTTTCTTTCAATTTTTATGACAATTTGTGTTGAATGTTGTGGTTCCAGCGGGTAGCTTGTTCAAGTTGCTCCTCAAGTACAGGCCAGAGGACAAAGCTGCCAAGAAGGAACGTCTGCTTGCCAGAGCCCAGGCTGAAACCGAAGGGAAGTCCGTGGAGGCTAAGAAGCCAATTGTTGTGAAATATGGTCTTAACCATGTTACATACCTCATTGAGCAGGTATCTTAAATTCATTACTCTGAATTTCGTTTCCGTCCTTATCATGCCGAGTGAGCTCTCAAGACCTAAGATGGGGTCTTAAATGTTTTTTTCTGCATTGCAGAATAAGGCTCAATTGGTTGTTATTGCCCATGACGTGGACCCCATTGAGTTGGTTGTGTGGCTTCCTGCTTTGTGCCGAAAAATGGAGGTCCCCTATTGCATTGTGAAGGGGAAATCAAGGCTTGGATCGGTAATCCATTTGCTTTCCTTACTCTTTTGTTTTTCTTTCAGGCTTCAGTTCCAATTTCAGCCACTGTGATAGCCAAACCTAATGGTATGCTCGTGTTTGACTGTCCTAGATTGTCCATAAGAAGACTGCAGCTGTCTTATGTCTGACTACTGTGAAGAACGAGGATAAGCTAGAGTTCAGCAAGATTCTCGAGGCTATCAAGGTGAGCGTAGTACTTTAGTCGACGAGTTATCCGTTACCCCATTCTTATTTAAACCCGTGTAATAATTTTTTCCCCAAATTGTCTCAGGCCAACTTCAATGACAAGTTCGACGAGTTGAGAAAGAGATGGGGAGGCGGTATCATGGGCTCCAAATCGCAGGCCAAGTCCAAGGCAAAGGAAAGGGTGATTGCGAAAGAAGCTGCGCAGAGAATGAACTAGAAACCCATTCTGTCATAGAAAGTGTCCTATTTTTTTCGGATTTTTTGGCTACCCACAACGATGTTGAGGATGTACGTTAGTGATGTACAAGACAAGAAACCTGTTTCTCCATTTTTGCCAGGGGAAGTTGACCTTGCTTCAATTTAACCTCTGAGTTCTGTTTTGCTGTTAGGTTCTGTGTTACACCTTAAGACGTGGTTCCCTTTTTTTTTTTTTTTTTTACTTTGTTCCATCGAAGGTTTTAGTTAAATTTCAACTCGTAACTAAACTGGCCGATGATGTTACGATAGCATTTAATCAAACGAGGGATGTTAAGTTGTTTTTCTAGACTGCGATCTTAGATGAAGAAACTGCATAACCAGATCAAGGACTTTGGTGAGTTGGAGTTGATAATGATTGATCATTATTGTGTTCTATTTCTCGTGTTTGGTCACTTCAACAAGACGGATTGTCTAATAAAAAAATATTATCAATTATATTAGCATCACGATAACAAAAGTATTGTAAGTATTTGCTAATTTTGAAAGTTTATATTACTATTTTTTATCTATTTAAAAATATTATTTTTTTAAATGTCAGAATTGCTAATCCAATTGGGTGAACCAATCATGTAACACTTTGGTTCGCCAATTGTTTTTGCTCTTATTAACCAAAGGTTTTGAGTTAGTAATAATGTATCAATGTTACAATTTGGTTAATCGTGGTATCAGTGTTTTGATACTTTGACTAGAAAAAAGAGAGTACAAACTTGCCTTCCTCCTAGTTTTATGCAAACTCATTATTTTTTTTATTTAACAGTTTGACCAAGCTTGCTAATCTTTTTACAATCTCAGCTTATACTACACCATAACCACAACAAAAGGAAAAGAAAAAAAAAACAACCTTATAGACTTGAAATAACCATGACAAAAAAAACACAAATGGATCTCACTTCAACTACCACAACTAATCAACAAGCGGGCAACCATGCCTTGACTAGAACCCCACAGCATACTCCCACCGACAAGCGAAAGTAGTACGATATGCGGTTCTTTATCGGCAGCTCGAACCGGCACGTTGCCAGGGCCACCTCACCCCAAGCAGATACAGAACTTCCCCTGGGATCCAGTGGCACAAGTTGCGCTAAGATACTTCTCTTGGAGGGCCTTTTTGCACTGTGCAATACACTCAGAAAGTGTACATGGGTTCATTAGGATGCTAAATGCACCCTCCACATTCCCAATTGGGCCTAAAACAAGTAACCCAATTACCAGGAAAAAAACTCCAAGCCTCACTCCTTTGCCTTCCATCTCACTGCTTGTATAATTCAGCTTCTTTTGCTTCCTGAGAAGCAACAGCCACATCCCATCAATTTATAGAGGGAAACCCACTTAGAACATGGCTTCTACCAAATAAAGAAGTGATTATTACCTCCATTAATTAACACTGTGAGTGTTACACTATGTGTGCTTACTTGTGCATCCCACCAGGAAATGGTATTGTTGTTCACTTTTTCTTATTCTGAATTTTTAGTTTTCAAAGTCGAGTATTTGTCAGATCTTATTTAGAAGACGACTCTAAAAATAAGTATTTTAGATTCATAATACTTGAATATACAATATTTTTAAGTGAATTTAAATCTGAACATGTCAATTTCTTCCGGGATTAGTGAGTGTGAACCAATAAGGGATGGACACTCTTGTGATGATAACTGCTGGGTTAAATTCCACGCGTTGGCAGCCCATTTACGGTGTGTGCTCTGAGAGGCTATTGCTAGGACATGTACGAGATGCATACATAAGACACAGCCACTTTTGTAAACGTTGATGTCTTGGTTCACTAAGGCAAGTTCGGTCTCGAGATTATTAAAAGTGATCAAAATGGTGATCTTTTGTTCCACAAATTTTGTTATGAAAAAAAAAAGGTATTGCACAAACCATGGTACATGCTTTTTGTTATTATTGGTTCATGAAGAGACGTTACTGAAATCTGAGTGGAAAAACTCCTTTTATTGTTGTTAAACTATATATGACACCATACTATTTTGTGGTTTTAAATTATCTGACAATTTGTTTGACAACCAATGGTATGTTAACCCACTTATTAATTTAATTCGTATACCATATATGTCGAGCACTCTGTGGTATATATTTGGATATGAATACTAGTGAGTGGATAAAATTAGTGATCCAACACTACACATATAAAATATTTTTTTTGGTCAATTACACATATAAAATATTAAAGTTAGTGAGAATCACTATTTGCAAAAAAATATTTACCGATCAAATCCATTGCTCTCCAAGATTAAAAAAGTACTTACCGATCACATCTTTACCAACCGAGCACGAACAATTCATGATTAGTTACTTGCCAGACTCAAATCTCAGACAGGTGTAAATATGCTAAGTTAAAATGTAATTTAATTTTTAACCTTTCCTTTTAGGAATGTGATTCTACAGAACTTCGCCTATGGTAATAATATGATGATATCGCCATAGAAGGAAGTTACTCAGAGAACTACCCAATATGAAAGAACCGAAATTGACTTGGGAAGTTGAAATTATTAAGACAGGACCCGTCAACTACGAATAAAAGTGAAGCCCTCGAAACATTATTGGAATCTGAACTTAAATACAAATTAAATCTCCCAATTCTTACAAGACAGAATTAGCAAGAACAGTACTCTAGTACCAAAAAAAGATTAAAAAAAACATACGGATATGTACAGAAAATTCCTTCAACTCGGACACGTTTGATCGATCTCTTATTCTGCTTTGAGGCCAGGATTCTGGATGGTTTCAGGATACAAGAACTTTTGGGCTCCTGTAGCATCCAGGATCTTCTTGCTCGGTGCTTCGGTCGCTGGCTGGTCGTAACTCGCAAGGTAGAACAGCCGATAGCTCCACTCGAGGAGGTCGGGGAAGAAGACCTTCCATAACCAAGTTATCCTGAACCAGGACGGCTGTGTCAGGTACTTGTCTCCCCTGCAACAGCTGTTTACGATCGCCTTTGCGCACCCGACCACAGTTCCGACCGGAATAGCACCTACTGTGACCTGACCAAAAAATTATAACCGAGTTGCGCCGACATCGACCGAGACACCACTGTGATGGTCTATAGAAAATAAATGAAAAGAGAGCGATATCTTACATCCCTGAGGTCTGTATCCACTTGCATCCTGCCCTCCCTCGTCAGAAACTTCCCCTGCGTCAGTTCGGACTCTATGAATCCTGGAGTAACAACTAGTATGTGAACATCAGAGCCCAACTCGATCCTCAACGTCTCGAAGAACTGTAGCACCGCTGCTTTGCTTGCCTGGGAGTCAAAACTCACAAATCAGATAACAAAGAACAATGTCAGATTAGTGTTGCTGCGAAACCTATTGGAACGGTCTGTACATTGTAGATACTCATTCTCGGTGCCGGCAACCAGTAAGCGGAGGACGACATCGCTATGATCTTCCCTGCAGTGTCCCGAAGATACGGGATGGCAAACCTCGTGATATAAGCTGCACCCCAGAAGTTTGTATCCTGCACTCAAGGAAAACATGATCATTTTTGGCAGATCCTTCATCATGATCACAACACGGAGGTCGGTCTAGCACACCCATAACAAACAGTAACAAGAGATATAAAGGAGGAGGAAACACACGATATACATGGTTCGCAACTGACCTACCATTACAGTCTGTACATAGGACCTACCATTCAAGAATTAACATAATTGATATGAGAATTGTTTAGTGACAACTGAAAAATTCGCGCACGGGGACCTACCATTACAGTTCTGAAAGCAGTTATATCAGTTGCTTCTTCTAACAAGCAAATGGAAGAGATTCCGGCATTATTGATCAGATGATCCACTGCAAGCGACGAGCACGTTATGGTTGCAAATTACACACACATAAAACACCATTCTTACACGAAATTTCAAATCATCACATACGTACATCTCCCGAAATGAGTGATCGTCTGCTCTACCATCCGCCTGCAATCGTCCACCTTCTGAACGTCTCCGAGAATCATGAGAACATCAGGAGAACCCATGTAACTAGCCATTTCCACTACATCTCTAAGGAGTTCCTCCCTTCGGGCTACAAGTGCCAAGCAAGCTCCTCTCTTGGCATACTCATAAGCCAAATGCTGCATCAACACAAGTTAAAACATGTCTGTCAGAACCTTCTTATGGACTGTTTTTCCTTTCGAACGCATTCGAAATCCCGCCTGGCCATATTCGCAACACCAAAACAGAGCAGTCTAATGTGCAATTCTTCGCAAATTAAACACCCGTTTAAGATACTAAACCAGCAATTACTTGGCATATTAAGTCGAGATATCAACGTTATGGTAGGTAGGTTCTTTTGGCAAAATGGAGACAAAATTAATTGGTAAAATAGTAATTCAAGGGGTTGGGGGGTATTTAAATGGGTTTTAATGATTTTGAGGGATCGGGATCTTACAAAATTGTAATAACCTACATTAACGAATTTCTATTATTTCTAAACTTTGTAAAATCCATCATTAATCTGACATTCCAAATTTATTGCATGATCAGATACACAATTGAATATTTGCTATTTATTCTATCCTTGATTGTTAGCGATTCCATTTTTTTTTTTCATCCCAGCTGCTAAGGTTTTATTAGTTGTAGGTTATTTTGTAAGTTTTTTTTATTCAAGTCTGTTTAATAATGGGAATATACCACCGGTGTAATTAGTTCATAAGAAGAGTGGGTTTCCGCACGATTCATATAAAATTTTGAAAATTGATATAATTGTCTGTTTATTCCACCAAATAATCCAACAGGGTTCAGCAGGAATGGAGAATCTTCTACTAAAAACCAGTAAAAAAACCAAGTACCTCTCCGATCCCGGATGAAGCTCCGGTGATGAGGACGACCTTACCGGCGACATTTTCAGAGAAAAAAGAGTACAACACATAACGGAGGGCCCTGAGGAAGAGGTAAGGTGGCAGGAAGAACAACAGCGAGAAGAAAGTAAATGGCGGAGCCACCAAGTTGAGCAGCTTGTGAACTAAATCCACATACATGGTTTCCTCCTTGCACTTCAAAAAAAAAAATCTACAAACCCACCAACAACAGAGATTATATTATTCAAATTCTACACCAAATTGAACTTACATTTATATTATATATGTATGTATTACATATATATACACATATATATGTACAAATATATATAAGTGGGGTGGCGGTGTTGCATGGGGGTGGGGCGACACGTAGGTTGAAACTAATCTCTCGGTGTTGCTTGACACTTGTTTTCTTTTGTTTTATATCTCCTCTTGCTTAACTCGACGATCGATTTCAAATCAGGTGTAGGTGTGAGCTTTCTAGCTATGACTTCCACGAAATTATAATCAAATGTCTTTTAAGTCGTTTACTAATTAATGTCAATAATAATCGGTAATTATAACCGAGATTGCGAAGATGAATTTCTGTAGCAATGGTGAGTAATATTTGATAAGAGGGCCAAAAAAGACTCGCATTTTGTTCCTAATATTTGAACTCAGCTCCTTAGTTAAATTAAAATAAGTATTAGTTTCAAGTATTTTTTGTTTATATCACTACTTGGAATCCGGTTACTAGTTTAATAATACAAATTTGAACACTAGATCGTTTAAAGTGTTACAGTTTTCTAACACTCAAATTTGAGATGAGATTAAACTAAAACAATTAGGTAGTTATTGTGTGTTTGTTGTTCTATTGCCTATGTTCTTCTCTTTTAGCTCTTTGTTTCCGATTGCAATTGCGGTTTCGATGTTTGACTGGCTGTAGTTGTTGTCGGCTACTGTGCGTGGGCCGTTATGTTTTTGACCAAGTTGAAGTACTGAAAGATTATATAGGCCCAGCCCAGTTGCATTGAATTGGGCCCCTAATATTTTGTGAAAACTATTATAAAAGTAGTACGAGCGTAACAAATGGTTATAATTATTAACCTCTATTCCACCAAAGAGAAATACTGAGTAACATCTGACTGATTTGAAATTTGGAAACAGAAAAGGATAACGCATAGTAATCATATGCCATAAAAAGAGAGAATTTTTAAGTATTTAATTAAGAGTTTTAGAATTTGGATCATTAAAAATTCAGCCTCTCAAATACTTTGTTAGGAGTGCTTGCGCATTTCAAAATTTTATTTTGATATAAATTTGATTAGTTAATTTGTTAGAAACTATCATTATAAAAGAACAAATGGTTGGTCCAAATACCACATGGTATTTTACGTATTGTGTTTAATTTTTTGTGGTGGTATGAAACTATAACATAACATGATATTAAAGTGATTAATTTATAACTTATTGTAATCTCAGAATCTCATTTTGAGATTAACTGATGATTAGTCTATTTCGTAATTAGTAAAGATTAGTTCACTAGTTATCCCTCAACTTAAGAAAAACGTTATATCACTCGGCCCATATAAGATTGGGTGTCCACCGAAAGTGACTACGGACCTATCTCTATCTTCATTTATAAATACTTTATCTTGAATTCATTTCCATGAAGACTCTTTTGTCACACGCTTATAGGCCATATTTTTTCAAAGAAAAAGCAATTAACAATGGACCTAACGGGTGAGAAGGTGTACATTTTTCCTGAAGCCGAAAGGTAGGTGGCATACAAATGTCAAATTCCTATCCCAGTAGCCATCACAATAATGACTTGCACAGGAGAGTGAATTATGTTATATAATGTTACTTAAGATGCAATTACATTATATTTTCATATTTATATATCTAACTCGATGGAAAAACACAAATGCCAAATTTCGACAGTAATCCAAACCATTAAAATCAAGCGTAGGAATGACGACAGCGTATCAATGTTCCTTTGGATTGATGTAAGGCGCATTTAAAACACTAAATGAATTGTTTGGTTACCGATATTTAAAATTGTAAAATTCAAGAAATTACAACCTTCAAGCATGTAAAATTTTTACTCATTTAAAATACAGAGACTGCCACTGTAAGACGGTGGTTCAAAAGAAGGCAGCAAACTTGTACATTGGGTTAAAAAAAATACGAAATATCTTGACAAACCCAACAAAGAAGACCCAATTAGTCATAAACTACTAATTGAAAAGAGCATGATCCACCCAAAGCCGTAGGCCAAACCCCGAAAATATGCATATGTCCCTTTGCCTTTTCCTCCTTTAAGAAGCCTCGTGCTCCCCCTGTCAACACAAAGTACATATCACATACATAAATCAAATTTTGAATGTCAGAACTCAATAAATAAAAAAAAGAAAGAAGAAGAATTATTATTATTGTAGTACTATGTTGACATCCAGGACTTTTTACTTTTATATTTTATGCAGATGTCCGATTGATATGTATTATTTTATCTCTGCTAACATAAATTTGAAGGAAATTGTGATCAGATTTTTGCTGAATTGCATGCGATGATGCGGTCCTTATTATTTCAAAAAGATTTGCAGGCCTCCATGTTATCTCTGATATACAAAAAATTTCACAAATTACCATCAAATCCCAAGTGTATGCACTTATCAGTGGTCCATACTATTCTGGAAAACATTATCCCATTTGTAGTTTGATAAAATTCTAAAATCGGATGTCATCAACCAATTTTCAATTGTTTCATGTACTATAATCTAATCATACTAATTTCAAATAAATAAATTCATGCACATATATTAGAATGGTGTAAGGATATATTATAGACTTACTTTCTTGGGAGTTATGAAGTCGACAAACTTTTTCTTGGCCTTGCCGGTGGGTGACTTCCGAAGAGAGCCATTTTGGCGGCCCTTTCCAACATAACTTTTGATATTCGCTCTCACGAATCTCTCATATATAAAAGCCGCCCCTTGGAATTGAGGCAGCACCAGCCATGCCACAAGCACTAGCTTCACCGTGTACCAAATTGGTATCCTACACACACAAAAAAATAATAATTATGAATTATAATCTCAGGCTTCGATAAACTGTTGATTGAGTACTTCTACTCAATTCCGGTCGAAAATTAAGTAATATTCGGATTAAATTTAGGGTTATAATTCTGATTTGTCTAAGGTTTAGACCCAACTAGGAACTCGGGTTGTGCAAAAAACTATTTAAAAAAAATCTGAATTTAAGTCTTTTTAGGTTCGATCGTAGGATAGGAAGGTGTAGCAAACCGAGCAAAGTCGCAAAAAAAAGGGCGTAAGCTCTAAAAGCTTATTCAGTTGCACAAGGGTTGCTAAGCTCCTCCTATCTAACTTGGTGTTGAGAAATATATGATCCGACGTTTATATAAATAAAAAATTGGGAGAAAAAAATAAGTTATTATGTTTCGGACCAAACCAATGAAAGCTTACTCAAACATCACAACAAAACGAGGTGTTGAGACGAATTTAAAAAAACGAAGTTTCAAGCAATAAAATTTGGGAGAAAATTAAGTTAATATTGTTATGACAAAAACGAAAGATTTTGACTTTGGGAGTGATCAGTTATGACTTTTACCATTCCAAAACAGAGTCGAGTACCATCTCAGAGAGAGTTAAGAAGGAGTAGAGAATCCAATAAGCAAGCCACTGCTGATCGTCCTCTTTAGAAGGGCTCTCTATGGCAATCACTGAAGCGTATCTACCAAGAACCATGGAAAAATTAATTAGAAATATTGGTAATGAAATATAAAAATACAATTAAACGAGGAAAATATTATCTGATTTGGGTTCTTACAAGGGGTACAGCAACATCAGGACAGGGCTGCCCGAAAACAAAACATGGAAAGTATAAGAAATTAAATTCCAAAGAAAATTAAATTGTACCCAAAAAATGAAAATAAAAAATGAACAAGAAGAGTTTACCCTGCAAGGGTGTGAACATGAGTAAGGAGGGTCCAGAAACGACTCATAATTGGGTATTTAGTTTGGTAATTAGAGGCTAAACTTGATTAAGGATTGCTTAAGGTTGGGTAGGTAAGAATTGAGATGGTAATGACCATTTGGTGGGGAAAGGGAGTAGTTATAGAAGAACGAGAAGGGACACGTGGCGATATGCGAGGCAGTATCGGGTTCTGCCTTGGACGTGGCGACCTAGATTTAACTAAAATATTTTTTCCAGTGATCTTTCGTAATTTTATATCCCAGTATTTAAATTTAGTATTTATTGAATCTTTTATAGCACCGTCCGGATGGTCAGTTCAAAGGTAACCTCTTGAGTTCTAATGTTGATACTGTAATTATTTAAAAAAAATGCCGTACAGTTTGATGCAAATTTGACTGAACAAGTAAAACGAAAGGTATATCATTCGTCCTAACAAAACCAAAGTATAGATCATTCTTTGCATTTATCACAATACATGTCGGTCATTTCGGAGAAAAAGTTACATGTGATCTTAATACAGTTAAAAAAATGTTAAATGCGGCACTAAATATCAGAAAGATAGATTAATTAGGAAAATTTAAGTCCACTAATTCTTAGATTAAAGCATTGATGAAATTCTAAGAAAGTAGTGTGTACTCTAAAAAAAGTAGTTGTGTTGTGTTCTAAAATATACCTAATAGTTGTGTTAAAATTTAGTTTATCACAATTACGAATTCTTCAGTTTAATCATACTCGGACTTATCACTCCAAGACTATTGGCAAAAAACTACTGGTGATATAGCTACCCGAGATATTGGGATAATATAAAAATTATTGATTTGGCTTGCACAACATCTATGATATAATATTATTCAGAAATTCAGGATTTAAGAATGAGTAAAATTCTTTGTGGAAATAGTAATTTGATGACGTACCAAGATACATCACTTAGATTGTTTAAAATTGTATTATAGTAAATGAATAGTTGACCAAATTCAAAGAGTTTTTGCATCTTGAAACAAAAAAAATCTTACCAATAAACGAATATGTTTTTAAGACATCCATTAGTGCATGATATCTTTTCGTACTAAGAGATCTCTGGTATTTGTAGCAAATTTATTACAAAATATAGTCTTAAATAGATGTAAATATTATATCACTTAAATTAATTATGATTTGTTGTTAGCAGATTTATCCTATGTTCCATTAAATAGAATGCTGGACCCCACGTGCCCGTTCATTCAGCCTAGAAAGGTTTGGTCATCAGTAACATTGTATGGTCGGTCGATTTATTTTTATTTTTTTTGTGGGAAGGTCGGCCGGTGCGACGGAGATGGTAATGGTTTTGTTCTTTTCCCCAAGCACAAGCCACGTGTTCACGTGTACGAGGTCGGTGACACGTGGCATTCGAGAAAGGCCTTAAATTAATCAGGGCATCATCTCATAATTATTAATTAGGAATTGGGACTTCTCCCGGTGGATAGATAATCTTAAATTTTAAATTAAAGAAACTTGGTGTGGGCTAGTGGTTACAATCTGGGCTGATACTAAACGCTAAAGATGGGCTGCAAGAACAAACCTGCATGTCCAATACTGTTCTGCATATATTCATTTATATCTAAGCCATAGAACGAAACATAACGATTTTTTGGTAAATTTTTAATTTAAGTAATTGTGCATAGTTTTTAGGAATTTACACGGATTTAACTTTGTTCTCTTTTGAAACAATTTTTTTGCATATTCAAAAGAGGTGAAATTTCAACTTTAAACTTTTTAAAAACAAAATATAATTTATTATCATCTTATTAAAAAAAATTGATAACATATTCATATGTTTAGCCATGGACCAAATCAACATTTCTGGTTCAGAAACTGGAATATGGCAGACAATTGGAAACCGTAATCAAAACCTACGGTTTGTATCTTTCTCGGATTCTTTCATTTGATGGTCCAACTAACATACGACAATAAAGGTTACTAAGATTTCGAGTATATTTTTTGATTATTTTAAAGATTTTAACTTTTGATAGCATAATATAAATTATCATAATCCTAACTTTTATAATATATATACAAAAAATATTTTGTAAGATTTGACGATATGTATGATCTTCCGTTCTACAATTTTTTTCATATCCAAACAATTTTTAGTGAAATTCTGAATTCGAAAACCTTTTCTTCAACTCATACGCTATTATACGGAGAGCAATACATTCTATTTTATTTTTTGGGTCGCGGTTGTATCAGTCCAACTAACGGCTGGACTCTTATTTTGTTGAAATATATTTTAGTTATATTTAGTTTAAAATTTAAATAAAAGTATGAGTATCATTAACCTTTATTACAAAATAAAACATATCATTTCCTACAAACAAATTATTAATTAATCACTTTGTTTGTACTCCAATTTTACTCATTTTAATTAAATTAATGGGCGCAGTCCTTGTATGAGATAGTGTCCATTGCTAGATTGAATTGTATAGTATTCATCCATCATATGCCACACTATGAAATTGGTTTCTTAGGCTACGATTGATTTTAGGATCTGGACATGCATGGACAATAATTCTGGTCCAAGCCCATGCTTGGTGTAAGTAGTGGTCCGCACAAAATTGATAGTTTATTTCAACTCACCTCCAAATTCTTGCCTGGTCTTTTTTCATGTGACAGAAAGTTTTGTTCAAGGGCAGACTACTTTTTGTGTATTCTTTTACCATATTAGCATAAACTCTATCTCTTTTATTTTCTCTCCCATGTTTAACTACATTAAAAGCGATCATTTTAACTGATATATGATTTATTTGATATGCATTTTTTATTCGAATTCAAATGTTTCATTGTTAAGATACATATTCAATTTAAATTTCATTTTTGGGTAAGAAGATATATAAAGATAGTTAAATAATTAATTCAGATTAAAAAGCATAATATTTGTCAATATATATGATAAAATATTCATATGATATATTATTTACAATGAATAATTTTGGATGGCATTGCACTTGAATGATATTGTTTATAATAAATTAGATAGTGTAGATTATGTGTATCCAAAATTTGTTAATTGTAGTTTTGTCTACAACCAAACTTTAGATTGAACTTTTATGTGTATGAAACATAATTATCATGTATTTAACGTTCAATCTTGTCATGAAATTTCGAAACAAATAATAGAATAACTAAAACAAATAATTATGTTCGGTACCATTTCTCTATACACGTTCAAAAAAGATACCAACCGCAACTGATAAACTCTGGCCTCCCATCAAAACTAGTAATTTAACGAGGATTCAAACACCTTAAGCTAATAATGATTACTGCTACTTGCCCAAAAAAATCATTTGACACCTTCGTATCAATAAATTTTCAATAAAATTAAACAACTATACCATATCAGGCTTACTATAAAGTCAGAAAACGTTATTATCATAATTGTATTGTTGCCATATTAACTTCTGTAAACAATTTAATGACGTGATTCAAACTCTACCTGACAAAAAAATGTCAAATTACGATTAAGTTGTTAATTTTTAACTTTTGCGTGTAAGCTAACGATGAACAAATGGCCTCCATTTCTCTCCCACCTTTGGAGTGGTTTAACCACCAAATCTCCCATTACACTGAAATGGAAAGAGAAAAAAAATGTTAGACCAGCTAACACTTGACCAATTTGACACAAGCAACCAACAACAATATTTTACACTATACCCAATTTCCCTCATAACGAAACACAAAACTCTGTGACCCTTCACTTATTTCTCATTTAACATTTTTTTGGCTTCGAACAGAATCCAAAGTAACAACAAAAATGGCTATTGGGGGATCCGGAAACATAAAATTGTTGATACCCAAGTCAGGATTTTGTCCCAATTGGGGTCTTTCCCTGCCTAGAAATCGAAGGTTTCGTATGATGGCTAGTGGTGGAGGTCCTAAAAGCTTAAAGACGGCGGTCAACGGGAGGAAAGTCAACGGGATTCATGTGGTAGAGGTTCCTAATGTGGTTAAGGATGATATGCCTCTCCATCAGCAAATGGTAGGAAAGTTTGTAGATGGTAGGTTGGTCTACAGGCAGACATTCATCATCAGATCTTATGAGATCGGTCCGGACAAAACTGCTACCATGGAGACTTTGATGAACCTCCTCCAGGTTTTTTTTCTTCTCATTTTTTTTAAAATTTTTCGGATTATGACATTTTATCATATTTATCGATGAATTTGATACAAATGACGAGAAACTTGAATGATACGTACAGGAGACTGCGTTAAACCATGTGACAAGTTCTGGGTTGGCAGGGGACGGATTTGGAGCGACCAGAGAGATGAGCCTCAGAAAACTCATTTGGGTAGTCACAAGAATCAATATCCAAGTTCAGAAATATAGCAGCTGGTATCTCATCTTTTTTTCTTCAAGTCAATTATAAATTAACTTTAATTAAGGGCTTGTGTTTAAGCATGATTAATTGCGGCGCAGGGGAGACGTGGTTGAGATTGACACTTGGGTTGATGCAGCCGGAAAGAATGGAATGCGAAGGGATTGGATCATAAGAGACTACAAAACACAGGAGATTATAACAAGGGCAACTAGGTGCAATTACACTTTCCAAATTATATATATTTCTTATGGTACTATTTATTATGCGAATACTTATGACATTGACTAATTTAACTTTAAATTACGATGAATTATAAGGAATCCTAAAAACTTGATCTGAAAATATCATATATTATACACCACATGTGTGTTATATATTAGACACGCTCGCTATTTCATTTCTCTCTTATTAGGTTTTGCGACAACAGACTTTTCACTTATTAGGTTTTGCCGTTTTGCAACAATAGAATTTTCATTTATTAGGTTTTGTAACAATAGAATTTTCATTTGATGGCATTCAGTGAGCCATCAACTGCAACTATCGTGCTATTGCACGGGGAACCTCTCATAGCGGGTGCACATATGGCATTCAATGCACATATATGAATAATAAAAAAATTATCTATCAAAAAATATATAATACTTCATGGTCGATTGATCTACGTCCTCCTCCTCCGTTGTAGCCATATGGTACATGGGTATTTAATTCTTTCTTCTGATTGTTCAAAACAAATCCAATGTAGCACATGGGTGATCATGAACAGAGAAACAAGAAAGCTTTCCAAAATTCCGGAACAAGTGAGGGAAGAGTTGGTCCCGTTCTACTCCGACAGGCTTGCAATTGCGACGGAGGACATCGACGTCGAGAAAATCGACAAGCTAACAGACGAGACAGCTGAGCAAATTCGATCTGGTTTAGAAGTAAGTTTAATTTTTTTGGAAAAGGTTTAGAAGTAAGATTAATGACTCGTAATTTCTTAATAGAGTTGCAAATTTCACATTAATAGTGCTATATTATATGTTCACTGGTCAATTATGTCTTTCTCAATATTTCCTGCCACCGAAATGTGTAACAGCCAAGATGGAGTGACATGGACGCTAACCAGCATGTCAACAATGTAAAGTACATTGGATGGATCTTAGAGGTAACTTGTCATACCCATGTTATATTGCTACTAGTTAATGCTCCCACCGAGATTTTCATTTTCAAAATCTAAGGTAATAAATCAATAAATTTTATACTCCTGAAAATAAACACACTACTCCTTACAATTAGTATTATGGTAACTTCAACACTCCTCTCCAAAATGAGCATGAAATTAACTCTTCATCTTACTATGTTATATCTTTATATTTAATTAAAAAATTCTTAAGTCATAATAGAATTTTCACACTTACTAACAAATAACATTGTAATAATATCAATCGTTTTTTTCATTGAAGATTCAAACATGTAGTCTCTGTTTGTTTATAATATACTGATCACAATCCTAGTTGTTTTTTTTTTCAAAGTTTACGTCAAAAACTGATTGTGTCTCAATACCTAACTAAATATTTGTGAACATGCGAAAAATTCTCAGAGTGTACCGATGAAGGTGCTAGAAGATTACAGTCTCACGAGCATGACCCTGGAGTACCGAAGAGAGTGTCGCCATTCCAATTTGCTCGAGTCCCTCACCTCCGTCGCCACCACTAAAGAAGCAGCCGCCACCGAAATGGAAGAAGAAATGGAATACTCCCATCTGCTTCGCATGCAAGCCGACAAGGTAGAGATTGTCCGAGCCAGAACTGGATGGCGACCCAAAATAAAAGCACCTTCAAATTATGAATCCCTATTTGCATGATTTTTTTAATGTCAATAATGCTTTTTTTTTCGTCTTCTGTTTTTCTTTTAATTTGTGCGACATTTATTTTCGGGTATGTTATTTGTTGAACAATGGTCGGGTGTGTAGATTTTGCTTCGGGATAGTTTATGGTTTTGATTGTTTTGGATTATACCGCGGAGATGAATGAAGAGAGTTTTGTGTTAGGGTAAGTATATACGCTTTAATAGAAAAAGGAAACAGAACATAGACCTTGAGGTATTTACAGAGAAAAACTCCCAAACAAGAAACGACCCAACCTTCCCACCCGATAGTGTCAACAGAACAAACCAAACACAAACAAATATCAAACAAATTCTCCATTTTCAAAAATAAAACCGACCAAACTCATTACTATAAAATGTTAAAAAGAGTCCAAAAAAAGCTAAAGATGTTGATTATCCATTTCTCCAAAGATCTTGACCAAAAGAATCATTCACGGTAGTAGTAGATACAATATTTAAGAAATTCATGATTGTATTAATTTTTGTCGAAGATTATGTGGTTTTGAAAAATTCAAATGTCCCAAACGATGGCATCATAAAGCAAATACTAAACCTTTTTTAATATATCGCCACTAGTTAATCCACTCTGGTCTCCATAGAAGAGAACCCACTCCATGAAGTACCAACACACTATTAAGATTTTACCAACTCGAAACTAGATCGTACAAAAAATACGGACACAATATATAATGCAGTTTGACATAATGCATATGTTCACGGAAGAAATGAGAACTTTTATTGATAAATATGAATCACAAAATCATATACAATCTCATGTAACATGTCTTTATATAATAGAAAATACTTCGGAGTATAAAAATCTATCTAAGTTGTTATAGGAGTCCAAAATAAAAATTCGAGCAAAACAAAAAAAAAATTGTTACAACATATTTAGCAATCATTGGACTTTCAGAAAGCCAACTCCTTCAGACATTTTTCTAACGATCGCTGAAGAGTTATTGATCGCTAATTCTAACCAATTTTTACTATTAGTTTTTTTCTTGACATATTCCAAGATACTTTTGACAAATCACCGAGAAGTGTGTTGCAGTCTATTTTCATCCAAACAAAAAGGGCACAAAGTACAAAGCCTTTTAACACTGAATTCGCTTTATTCCGATCATCATCACCTTAAGCGAATAAAGCCCTTCAAATTTTCCGAATTTCATTAATTATTGGAGTTGAGACAAAACCATTTCATGCATTCGACACCTCCACGAGCTCGTCGGAAACCTTGATCATCCCAGCACCAGATGAATGAAGAGAATAACATTTTAAAAAAGAGATAATTTATCATTCTCTATTTTTTTTTAATCTAGTCTCATTCGACAAATTATTATGTTCATGTCATTGAACCCTAATAGGGTCAAATTTCTCTCAATTTTTCCTATATTTTAAACCTATTTTGGGTAACCCAAAAATCTAGAATGGCCATGCAAGAATTGCTTAATGTAGATTATTGACTATAAAAAACAAAAAAAAAGTAACATCATTTGACTAACTTTTATAGAAAAATCAATGACGATAAACGTCTTTTCACGTTGTGTGAGTTTGGACTTTGGAATTCGGATTGGTTATCAGGTTCCTCGGTGGATGAAATGTATGGGCCTCGTTACAGGCCTAGCTCAGCACTATAATACAAGCCGTAAATATGATGGGTTTACATGTTCATGCCCAACTTCGGTGTGAATAGTAACGATGTTCTCATAGCAGTTTCACTCAGAAATATTATCGGGAAAAATATTGATTTGTATTTGGATGTGATCGGTCACTTGCATACCAATCAGCAGGTATTCAAAAATGGTCTTGAAACTTACAGTGTCAAAATTGTTTTGTTATTTGTAAAAATTTATTAAACTCAAATATTAAAAAAATAAATATGATATTATAAAGTTTGCACCAATTTAACTTGTATATGTTTTTACTATTTCAACTAATATTATATTGCGCTTAAAAAAGTACTAGTATACTAAAGCTTTTGAAATCATTAATTCAGGCATCCCCTACTCCTTTTAGCTGTAGGCTTTGAAATAAAATGAAAACAAATTATAATAAGAGCTTCTCCTTTTTTTTTTCTTAACTTGGAGATTGCTGACTCAATGAGAAAAATATTTATCAACAAAATATTTTTTTTCTCTGATTAGAAAAAGCTAAGCAATAGACCCTATGCTATTATAATATCAGAAGAGCTATTTGTTTTGTAACTATTTATAGTGTTCTTGTAGCCGAATCTCCTCACCACCACCAAATTCCGTGACTCTAGCTCCATCCACTAAAAGTGGGATTAACTTTGATTGTTGCTTTGCAGTCAAATGTAATGATCTCCCAACCAATTTATAATCAATATCCAGGATTAGTAATCATAACAAATTCTACTTATTCACTTTTTGTTCTTCATAATCATAATCATCATCTATATAATCCAAAATTTAATCTACAAAAATATGTCAAAATAACACGTGGCAAGCCTTCCACGCCACCAACCTAAATTTTCAGGAACATATTGAAAAAACTGGGAAACATAGAAAAAGGGGAAACCAGAAAAAGTTAACTCCTCGAATATAAGATGCACCAAGCACGCTGCACTGCACGCATGATTAATTGGGCTTTGAATATTTTCAATAAATATTTAACAGTTCGATATTTTTAATGATTTGAAATATAAAAAAATCATTAAGTTTGAGTTAATGAAACTAATGGTTGTTATACACATGGATACATAAATTGTGATAGAAATGGGTGGTGGAAGGCAGAAGACAGGTCAGAGGGGTCACGTGGGCTGGGTTTGAGATACCCATGGGCCCATCACGTGGGCCCCAATAGTGTTAGAGGCCGTACGTTTTGGTAGGGCTGCGGAGATAGTGCGTCTTGTTACGCGGGGTCCGGAGGGGATATGCGAAGATCTAAGCACCACAAGTTTCAGAGTCTTAAAGGACTATCTATCTACTTGTCAACACTACATTATCTCCTACAGTAGTACTCATTCAATCCCCCTAGATCATTACAAATAGGTAGATGCCAACGGTTTTTAGGGAGTTGGTGAATTAATTTTTATTTCATTACGAAAATAAAAAAAAAATTCCAGAAGAAAATAAAGTTAAATGTCGTCTAGAACTGTTGGTCTAATAGTTCACTGTCGTTCACTCAAATATCTTGGAACATTAGCGAGCTCAAATTTTTGCTAACTTAAATTGAATTGGATATAAATTAAGTGACTTGTAGCTAAATGATACAAGGTATTGTCATTATTTAGAAAATACAAAGTTTAACTGAGTTTGCTAAAAAATTCAGCGTAGAAAGAACCGCATTTTCAAATTTTGAAGGTTTTAAATGGAACACGTTGAAGAAATACATCGGAATTTCGCGCAGGGATATAAAGTGGCATCAAAAGGCACGAAAAGAAAGGAGTAAAAAGTGGGAAGACATTAAAATGAGAGCTTTTTTTTAGGGTAAAGGTACTCCAGCAAACAACCAGAACGCCCACTTTTAATTGTCTTCTCACATTTTTTAATTTGATGTTAAAATTGTATTTTCTCGAATCATGATTTAATTTTTTTATGATATTTTATACATTTGAGACACTTGAAACTAATATATTGTTAATGGAATCTAACTATATTATCATTTGAACCAATTTTTTGTTTTCAAACTATATAGTCACATTCACCAACAATTACTTGTACAAGAGAATTAGTCTAATTTAATAAAGAAGTATTACGTTAAAAACATTCCATAGAGTATATATTGTCCAAAAATATACATATGGTCACTCTTCGAAGAAAAAAAAAACTATACGGTAACTGGTAAAGAATAAATACTACAGTGATTTCCAAACTCCAAGATTACATGTCAGTAGAGAATCAGCCCACACTCTCTCTGTCCATTGTCAGATTTATAGTATGGTAAATAAAGTGTCGCCTACTTATTTCCTTGCAATTTGAAACAAAATTAAATAATAATAATAGGTCCCATTTCAGCGGTACTGGCAAATGTATTTTAATTTTTAGGTCAGTGTAATAAATGTCACTGCACATTTCACCTGAGAAATGTCGTGGTTAGTGTAAGAAAAAATTTCACTGGTTTGGACTATTTTTATTTTAGTATCATGTGATGTAGAACATTGTATTTTTATTTTCACTGGTTTGGACTATTCTGAATTAGTATCGTGATCAGAAGATTAAATAGTGACAGAATTATTGAGGGATTGAATGGGGCTGATTATTATATTTGGTAATTTTTATGCTTTGTGTAGTGGGAAAGAGTAAAGGCCAAGTATATGACATTTTCGAGACTCCTCGTATGGCTGCAGATTGGTATTATTATAATACGAGCGTACTACCAATTATCATAATCATGGTCCAACACTAATGTGGTCAAGCTCGTCAATAGATTTCTTGTACCTTGTTCCCTACATAATTTGTGGATCTTTATTTCAATAATGAGCTTACACAGAATAATCTTGCTACACCTTCGAATCTGGAAAGAAATTGGCTCCCGAGAAGAGACGCCATTAATAATATACAATGAAGTTTGTTATCGGTAACGAGCTAAGTTGGCCAACTGACCGAATACCGCAAAAGTAGTACAGAGGAATTTACGCCCGCCAATCGATTGAAATTGATCCATATAGTAAACAAATTTATATTCACGCCATGTGCTATTACGCTAAAACGATATTGATTAGGTTTAAGTTTACAAATATGAAACACACAAATGATAAGAGCTATTCTTGATAAGATATTATGATGTTCAGACTCTATTACATAAAAAATTGTGATGTCAACAATTTTTTTTATTGGCAGAATTTTTATTTTTATTCTAAAATTCTATAACATCTTTTCATTGCATTATTTACTACGTGATCTAGGTCTGAAAGGTTACCTAACGTGTCTTTGATATTTATAATGCAATTATTTTTGTTGGTACATATAGTATTTGCATTTGAATTGGCAAAGCTGGAGTGTAGATATTTGACGAAATTAGAGATAGATTTGATTTGGAATCAGTTAAAAATGAAGTATTAGAACATGAGCTAGAACAGGTTAAAACTATAATTTCACAGACGCAAGTTCGATGGATACGTTAAAGAAAAAATAATAAAGACGAGTCTGTTCATAACTGAAAAGAGAAAAGCCAAAAAGGAAGTAAGCAAAGCAAATCGATGAAAAGGGAAAGGCCAAAGGACTGTGGAAAGTAAATAATAGGGCCACGCACTACAAGATGAAGGGTGAAATTGCACCAAAAAAGATGGAAGGGTTAAAAAGACTACATGAATGTCGATCTCGTTGCCCCCGGTTTTAGGAGGCGAAGGCGGATTAAACTTGATTCAGCCTCGGACATTTAACATCGTACGTCCCTAAACCTCCGGCTGATTTGGGAGATTGTAGAGCACAAAATTAGATGATATTTAAAATTATTTGATATTTTTAATGACAGATATAATTAGTAATAAAATTATGCTAAAAAATATCCGGTTGTTCAGTTTGTCACACCGATCGAATTAGGAATGAGGGCAATCTGGACATCTTGTTCACTTTCTGATCCGTTCTTTTGAACATTAAAAAATTAGAAGACAATTTAATATTAAAAAAATTCAAACAGAGCAAGGGAACGTTTTAAAATTCCGTCAACTCACCACCGAACAATATACCTATGGCTATGGGCTATGAAATCAAGTAGTTTTACGACCCAACAAGGAATCCCACTTTTTAAGTTAGCAATTTAGGTGGATTGAAATTGCTCAACCAATGCATAGAACTCATGGCGGTCCATCTTCCAATCATTTTCTCAAAATCATAAACGGTCCCATATTTCCACCCACTTGCCCCAAACAGTACCAAACCATAACACTTCCGATCACTAGAATACAACCTTTTTCCCGAAGGTAATACATGTGTGTACCGAAAATATTGTTTTTAAAAAACTCATTCTGACTCGAAGAACTGCTACCCGTCGTTAGGACCAGGTCATTTTTATTTAAAGTTATTTGATGGTCATATTAACTGGTTCATTTGATTCGATTGGTTGGCATAAGTAAGAATATTAAAAAAAAGTTTTTTGAGTTTTTGAGTTTTTTGGATGGAATCAAGGGGCAAAATGTTGACTAATGTTTATTAATCACGTGTTAAAAATAGTATGAGTATAATGGAATAAACTAACTTTATTCAAGTCATCTAAGTAAACATCTATGAAAAATAAAAAATAAGTCTAAAAAGACAAAATCATATCTTATGGTCAAAACATATTTTGAAAGTAAATTTGCTAACCGATTATCCTTTCTTAAAGTATGTTGTATTTGTATCACCTAATATCTCTCAATTAGTCTACATGCGCATCTGATGAGGTTCGCATGTAGCTGCTCCTAGTCAACATCATGGCTGACGCAGAGAAGAGTTAGAGAAGAATCGACCTATTACCACTTGCCGATCACCACACGCCTACGTCAGCTCAAGTTCCAACAATAGAACCCAAACTATGCAACAAGAGAAGTACAACAACCTACACTTCTTTTACAGCCTTGTAACTATGGACATGTTATGTCACGAATAATCCCTCATGCACAAGATGTTTCAAGGTTGCCAGTTGATGCTCCATTAGTATTCACTTAACAAATTCCGACGACGGGTGTGTCCACGATACAAGTATTTCCCGTCTCAAAGAAAATGGACTATTCTGGCTAAGCATAACTCAGACAAATTCATGTGCCTTCATAGATATAATAGAAGGAGGGGTCCCATAGAAGGCCCTTTTGGAAGACAACTATATTCTACCATTTTCAAATCCATCACCACACAGTAGTAAATGTACTCGCGCAAAGAGGGTCCTCGATGTCTTGACCAGGCATCCAAACATTGATATGCATCAATCCTTGCAATCTATTGCCCACATGAACCTTGCAAGCACAGGAACTGCTAATGAACCCCAAAATACCCGCGAGAACCTGTTATCACGAAAGAGAAAGAGATGCATTAGTGACTCATCTCGGCTAAGACATTTGAGACATGTGCTCCATTTAGACTAAGATTGTTGTGCTTGTTCCGCATGCAACATTAACCTGCCATGAAAAAAGTTCAACATGAAAATACGGAGAAAATGATTAATTAATATTTTAATAATTAAATCAAAATTTTGATACTTGTAGATGGTAAATTTTGCAATAAAATAAAATAATATTTCAATTAATAATTATTTTAATCTTAAATATAATTATTGAAAATTATTTTAAATAACTCCGGCCATCAAACGGTCTTATCAGCCAGATGGTCAAATTGAGAGACGAAGAAAATTGAGATGACCTTTTTAAACATATTTCTGAAAACAGTGGAAAGGTTCTGAGTGCAAATTTTTTTTTTTTTCTAGTTCATCCTGAATAAGTATAGATCCGGAAGCAGCATAACTTTATGTGAATTGAGCACGATTCTATTTAATAGATTATATTTTGTTTGAATAAAACTGCATTCGCAGAGCACACAGCGACTTCCGTTCTTTTCTAATTGGACAAATCATATAAAAGTGTTTACAACCGTTTCTATATATTTTGTTTATCCAGACCAACTTTTATTCAGATATCATCGTATTAAAATTTAAAATGTGAAACAAGAATTTCAACATTTATACCTATTCTTTTTTTTTTTTGGGTCTAAACTACCTGATATTTAGAGTCCAATAGACTTCTGTAATGCGAGACTCGTATATATTTTCTATTTACTTTTTTAAGAGAGCCGCATTTATTTTCCAGTAGTTGTAAATTTATGACATATGTGTGACAGGTCCATGACCCAGCATAAGAAAGAAACAAAATAAAAAGAAAAATTTAAAGGGTACATCACAAAATTCTACAGATTATCTGTAGGTGATATGCTTCTATCAGAAAGTACCAAGAGAGAGAATGAGAAAGAAAGAAGAGGGGTAGGAAGGGAACTTCCACTATCACACACCCATCAAATCCTTCCATCCATCACCCATTTACACCTCAGATATTGTATCCCCTTACCCCAAACTCTTAGTGCAATCCCCATTTTGCCCTTGATACCCTCCCTCCCTCTAATATTTTTTTTTACATGACAGTACATGCATTGGGGTTCTCATCACTGAAGATCTGAGGGGGATAAGCATAATACATCATCTCCAATGGAGGGTTCCTCTGAGGGTAATATTGGTACTCACTCCTCTTCAACTCCACCACAGTTGTGGTCTCCATTGGAGCATCATCTTCTCCTTCACCTTCTTTCTTCTCCTTGGTTTTGTTGTCTCCTTCTTGTTCTTTCTTGTCCTTGCCACCTTCTTCTTCACCCTTCTTCTTCTCCCCCTCATCCTTGGAGGGTTCTTTACCTTTCCCTTTGTCTCCTTCCTCATCTTCTTTCTTCTTCTCTGGCTCTTGCTTCACTATAACAGCCTTCTTCCCTGTCCTCTTGTACACATAGTCAACCAGCTTTGGAGGGTCAAACACACCCTTCACTGCCACCTCCGAGGTCTTTAGATCTGGCTCAGCTGATTCCACCCCTGTTAAAAATATATTAAAATATGATCCTATAATTAATCATGTAAAAGAATATATATAAATCATATAATTAATCATGTAATAAATAATTGGATTGGTGGGATCTGCATAGAATTCCATGGGAATCCAATGGAAAATTATTATATTGCGACAAAAAGGTCACGCAAAAAAAAAAAAAGAAGATGCAAAAGTGTTGTTGCTTAGGAAAGTATTGATCCCTTGCTTACTTAATTTGGTGACCAAATCTAAGCGAAAAAAAGAGAGTCAAGAGACATTTAGCCGGACGGAAGTACATAATAGGCATAATCACGGCGTAAAATCTAAGAAAAAAAAAATGAGCGCAACAATTGCATGAGCTACCTAATTAGAAAGTAATTGAAAGGCCAAAAATGAATAAGAAAAGTGAAAATTTGTCCTTGCCTTTCATTCTCAATATCCTTTTCTTGATTTCCATGGCACAAGCCTCGCAATGCATGTACACTTTAAGCACCACGGTGATCACTTGAGGCTGCTCTAGGCCGGACCAAATCAAAATGAAAATTGTTAAAACCCAAATTATTATTTTGGAGATAATTCGATGGAAATTGGACAAAAAAAAAATTGAAGTCGATAAGAACAACCTCTTCCTTCTTGTCTTGGGGTTTGGGCTTCTCCTCGGCTTCCGGCTTCTTCTCCTCCTCAGCGGGCGGAGGCTTGGGAATGGGGGAGATGAGCTCGACCTGGCGGTGGCTCTTCCTCTGAACCCTCTCAACCACCTTCACCGGATCCGCCTTCTCCCCCTTCACCACCACCTTGCTCGTCCTACAATCCGTCGTCACATCCTCCACACCTGCTCACCCAAACATAACTTTTAATATATATATACACACACATTTGTTAATTGATCAAGAAAATAATAATAATAATAATAATAATTACCGTCGAAGCCCTTGAGGCAGCGACGGACCTTGCGAGCGCAGCCCTCGCAATGCATGTAGACTCTGAGGACAATCTCCTGTGGCGGAGGAGGAGGAGGAGGAGGAGGAGGAGAAGATTCCTCTTTGGAATCTTTCCCATCCTTGGATTCCTTCTCCGCGGGGTTCTTGGCCTCTCCTCCGTCTTCCTTCTTAGGCTTCTCATCTTCCTTGTTGGGTTTCTTCTTCTCCTCCTCCTCCATTTTCTTCTCTCCCCCTGACGTCTTCTCCTCCTTTTCCTGAACATCAATAAAGAACGATAAAAAAAAAAGATTATTACACTTCAGAAGAAACTGAACGAACGAACAATAACCACCACCTCGGAGTTGGTTTAGTTCGAGTTCGGGGACTAACCTCTCCCATTCTAGTTGTTGTCTTCCTAGATTCAAAGTACGGTGACTTCAAAGTATGGAGATAAGGATCTCTCTCTCTCTCTCTCTCTCTCTCTCTCTCTCTGCCTCTGTATGTGTGAATGAAGTGAGGAGGTGGTGAGGCACTGAGGCTGCTTTTAGTTTTAGGGGGGCTTTCTCTGGCTGTTTTTTGAGGTTAATCTTCTCTCTCTTTCTCTCTCTCCACATTGGTAATAACTCTTTCTGTCTTAGATTTTTTTTTTTATAATTGGCGATATTCTATTTAACTTAGAGTTAATTAGAATTTTTTTAAACGCAGGAGAGCTCTTCTGACAACCATGTAAAATTGATGCATTTCCAAGAAATAGAACTAGAAAATCGGTTAAACTATGACAAAAAATTTGACAATAAGTATATATTGATTTCGTTGTTTAATTCATAGAATGTTAGTTGTTTCAACTTCAAAATTATTTAGAAATTGTGTTCAAAGTTTAATAATGTATTTGATACTGATACTTCTAAATTAAGAACATCTTTACGGACAATTATGAGTATCGAAGATTATTAAAAATACATTGAGAATGTATGCATTAGTTAAAAAATATTTAGTTCCATCAGCATCGTCGCTGACGTGGGTTTCTGCAAGGGGCACGTGCAGCTGGAGGAAGGACTTGCTCAAGAACAAATGGTGGCCGGAGCTTAATGCCATTTCGTCCTTTCGTCTTTTCCCATTTTTTTTAATCTTTCTTCCCTGGGAAAAAAGCTTTAACGAAATGATAACTGGGTTTTCTTTCATACAATTTTATTTTATTTTATTTTATTTTTGGTTATACAAAAGTTATTGGGTATTAATGATTTCGTACAAGAAATGGAAATGATTTTTACTTGGAAAGATTAAAGAGTAAAGCTGATCATAACTATGAAGCGATGGACTCAATTAAACCGAATCCAAGATTCCGATTCTTTTAAGTTCACTGAATACCCTGAAAGGGAAACTGAGGAATGCAAATGTTTTCTTTATATATATATATATAATCAATGTTATAAAAACTATAAGTAATAAATATGTATTATTAAATTGATTAATTTTAATTTTAATCTTGTGAGATCTCAAATAGTGACCAAACTATACATATAAAATATTAAAATCGATGTATTTTTATATTCTAACTAAAAAATTTGTAATCTATAATAACATATATCACTAACTTAAGAGCTTGGGATTATTTTTTTAATAATAGCGTACTTTGTTTTGTCTTTCCATGTGGTCCTCCAATTTTGACGTTTAGGGAATAGGGACAAAAGCATTCACCAGATGGACTATCCTCTATATTATTTAAATTACTTCATTTGGAACTGAAATTTGGAATCATTGCTACCCCAGGTGGAGAGAATCCCAGGCCGTGCCTCACATGTATAACTATTTCTAAAGTTTTGGTTTATGTCAGCTATTATTTGTTTATTCAATTGATTAATCAAAATTTAAGTCAAATATAACATTTTAAAAGAGACAATATTTTTAATAAATTTAACAATATTGCATTTTTTTACTATCCAAATTTAAGATGTAATTAAATTAGAATAATTTATCAACTAATCTAAATATTTATTGGTATAGATAATTATAATTTAGTCTTCACGACTTGTCGCCTTTTCGTTACTGAATAAAAACTTCAAGTGTATAGTAGTCGCATGATCATTAAGCAAATTAAGTAAGTCAAATTTGGAAGAGATTGTAGTCCAAATGGATAAAGCGTTATAAATATGTAGGAGTTTCATGTTTCAAATTTTAACATTGTCATAATATAACATTTATTTTATCCAAAAATTTAAGTGACTGAAGTAACAGGTTCTAAGTCAAATACTTATCAATAGAATTTGTTAATATTCAAAAAATCTATTCAACTTGAATATGGATCAAACAATTTAATTGATATTATATATTGTAATGTTTCAAATAATTCGTGTTATCTCTCTTAAATTATAATGAATTACTTATCATATCAGGTAGTCTCCTAGCTAGTTTTGATCTCGATATCAAGAGTTGCAGAATATAATTTTACAAAAACTTAGAGATCATTACATTTATAGTCATAATTTAGAGAGTCAGGCCTTAAATACAAAATTTGTAGACCTAATAATTATTTTACTATATTTTTGTAACATACAAAATATTGTGTTGTAGCACCCCGTAAATTATTACTATATTATAATTCCACTCCTTTTCACTTTCCATTGGGCCATAAATTTGGTTTTTTTCCTCTTCACTCCGACAAGTAATTGGTCCATAACTAGGCAACACTCAATTCCAGATCATTTAACCTTTTGAAACTTTGTTCTTTTCCTTGATGTATACTATACCGCATTACAGTATATTGGTGGGGATGGAAAGTGCCAGAGCCCACTGGTCGTTGAGGGTATTTAACCGTGGAGCCCATGGATACAGCCAAGTGGTGCAACTAAAAGACACATTACAATTATTATAGTCCATGTTAATTGGTGTGACATTAACGTTAATTAGAAGATCTGCAAGAGTTACTTTCTTAATATTTAAAGGCTTCCTCCAAGAAACAATGTTTTCGTTCTTAATAAGTTGAGTTGGGGTTTCTCAAGTATGTTCAAATGAGTAAATATCTTTAGTTCGAATTTTGATAATGCAACTACAAAAAATTCTCATGTGATCTTGTAAGGTAAATTTGAGAGAATCAGTGCACCAAGCGTCTAAACATATATTAACTTCCAAAAACTTGAACGTTTAGTATAAGTGTAAATCAAATGATACTTGATCCAACAAGAAATTTTAATTCATTTAAGAAGATATTTTAGTCAAAGTTAGCAACACAATATTAAAATATTAAAATATAATATTAAAATACTTGATCTGTAAAATAAGATATGACAGTAATTGATTAAAAAACATGCACAACACATTTTTTTTTTGTAGGTTTACGTTAACGAGATTTGAGATGATTGGAATTTGTGTACGATAGATGTCAGGTGGCTAATTGGTGTTGTAACTTGTAAGTAATTTAGACTAGGCAATCTGTCGGAAAAGTGGTTTTTAACCACCATTTATAGCTTGATGTATTACTCTTCAAGAACTTTTCCACTTAATGCGTGAATAATATAAGTATCGCTCGCTCGTCGGAGGGAACGAGTCCTATTATATTTAAACGTATATTACAAATGGTGAAAGTTGCAAGACAAATTTCCGTACAATGATCATGTGGCCCAATATAACTAAATCAGCTGGAGTCTCACCAAGCGAGGAAGCCATATCACATGGTATTTATTGATCGCATCAAATGTGATGCGAATGTTAGCTCACTTTATATTTATTGTTAAAACGCTATTTTTATACCACAAGTGGCGACAGGAGGAAACCTACTTGGACCCTCTTGCTAATTGAAGAAGTACGTAAACCTAACGACACCGTAGAAAATTGCTAACTAATGTTTCACCGATCCGAGTATATTGATCAACTCATCTACCATGGACGATGAACCATCTATACCCTATTGAAACTGGACATTTGGACATTCTATTTTTATTTGGATCTTCTCAACGGATATTAAAATAGATCTAAATCTAACAAAATTTATATTATATATTATAATAAAAAATTCACCGTAGGTTATTGCAGAACAATATCATAGGGTTCAAAGTTGGTTGACTTAGTGACAGATGTTTACTAAAATTTACAACAATATGCTATTTTGACTTGGACCATTGGGGGAAATACTCTTAACACTTAAAAAATGAAATTTTTAAAAGTCAAAAAATTGCATGAAAAAATAAATCTTTTATTTTTCTCTATCTTCCAAAAGGAAATGGTGAGATGATGTACTACAAATAAATTCAATAGCTTGAGCTAGCAAAAGTCGTAGAGAAGGCGAGTGAGAGAAACATCACTTTTATGTAATGATGTTTTGAATTTATAAGTTTACGAGAGTTAGTGTAGTCTAGTCCTATAAAATTGATCAGTCATAATATCACCTGATTGTTAAATATAGTAAACTTTTGTCATTGGATGTACTCTTTCTGCACAGCAAAATACTAGTGCGAAACTACGTAAACTAAGTGATACGCAAGGTAGAATTCTTCCTATAATATATAACAAGTAGATGTTATTGGTGAATCTATTTATATATTTTTTTGTAATTAAATTTTTATTTTTTTGTAATTAAATTTTATTTTTGCATGCACATACATAGATTAAAAATGAAACTATCCAAAATTCAATTCAATAAATAAATTTTATTGACATGTGTATATTTGATAAATACAAATCTTAAATATCAAATTTACCGAAAACATTGAATATCACCAGTAGGAATCCAAATGAATAAGTTGTGACTGAGCCCAAGATTTGCAATTCCCGGCACATATAACATTACTAAAAAAATTAAATAAGCAAACTTTATTAAACAAAAGAGAAAATACTCACAAGAAATAGAACCCACAAATGAACTATAGTTATTCCACATGTGGGAAGCTGGGGAAAAACCAAAATATACTAGATCTTGCATTTTTTTTTGGGCATAAGAATTCGCTTGGAAGTTCTTATGCTTCGCTCCTGACCGCGACATTGGTCGAAGATCGTCCGATTAGTTGAGTCCACAACCTCACCTGACACCATGCTCATGCACGTCCCCTACAACCAAGCATTCTAATTTTAAAAACAAATTCATTTGTATATCAGCGTAAAAATTCAATTCTAAAAAATATTAGTTCTCATATATCAGAACACCTTCAGTATTCAATGATAAGTTGGAGTACCGAAATTGTATTAAAAAAATGTTCTACTTGTATTTGAAGTTACACTATTTATAATAGACCACAAATTCGTAATTTAAGGAAATCGTACTACTTTGAAGGATGATTAAAGGAATTATTTGGAAAAGACAGTGTTGCCTCTGATTCATGGAATGACTCAGATTAGATTTGAAGTCACAGCTGCGACACGACATCTATAATACGTTGGTGCATAACTCTATATTTGACGGATTATTTTACCCTCTAAATAGATATGATTTGATGTTTTCACTGATTACAATTTTACTAGTTTTTGGTAGACAGTTAATGTTCAAATAATTGGTATGAATTATTATTATATTTTCACAATCATTCACTTTATTGATCAACTACATTGTAGGGGAGGAGAATTGCACTCAATGACTTGGAAGAACCGCAATTAAAGATAAGATTTTTTGTGGGCGATTTGTTTCCCTTTACAAATATCACATCAAAATGCTGTTATTTTACTCTAAGGTAGTTAAAAATGCAACATGATGATTCTGCCTGTGATCGACGTAGCATTATTGAAAAAATTATCTGAAGAAAAATCTAATACGATTTACCAACCAAAAAATCAATATAATCGTACAAAAGTTATGAGTCCATATGACATTCTATGCTAAATTTTAGTGAGTGACAATTTTATGATGAATATAAGGAATTATTGTCGCTCTCCTAATCAATTGTCTAAACATTATAACTTAATATATAATGCTCATCGTAAAGCACAATTCCTGGTTAAACTGTTGTTAAATCCTTGCTGACAACTAAGAGAAACCAAAAGCGATTATAGACCATTAAATGAAAAATATCAGAATATGGTTCCGTATGTAACCCAAATTGAAAATTATTGTCAATGAGTCATTGGGTCGGATCAGTTATATGTAGCATAATGAATCCTCAAATATTTGGTAACGCATAATTGCAATCTAACTCGTGAGCCAACGGTTATCTCAGAAGACCAGAGCATGTTTATGTCGGACCAATCACGAGAATTATGCAAGATTTCTTTCGTAAACCTCTGCTATAATAAACAGGGACAGAGCCAAAAAAATTGAGAAATTGAGAAATGTGGTCAATTATTAAAAATTTTAAGAATTAGTTTTAACTTATATGTAAATTAAATTTTTTGTGAGTACAATTTATAATTTTAATGGGGACATATAATAAAAATTATACAAATTATCAAATAAAAGAAATATTAAGTGGGGGCAACTGCCCCCACACTCCCCATGTAGCTCCGTCTCTGATAATAAATCTAGTAAATTTTACCCTATTTTGAAACTAATTTTTTAAATGACATATTTTGATCCGTAAATTCTAAACACGAGATTTGTAAACAAGACTTAAAAACCATATAATATACATCCCCAATAAAATTTAAATCACTTACCACTTTAAGCAACTCTAAATAATAATAAAACAAGAAACTAAATCAGAATAAATCGCAACAATTAACCTTGGAGCATGGGTCAAATTCTATATCTGTGAAAACTTATAGTTACCATAACGAATATTTCATTTAAAACTATATCATGCATCTTTAGATGCATTTGCGGATGTCAAATTTATTTTGTTTTGATAATTTTTTGGGATATATTTTGAGTTTTGAGTTTACTTCCCTGTAAGAATTATTGAAGTAATAAATACAATTTACCAATAAAAGGAAAGCTATAAATCTTGTTGGGTAAAACGTTTCTTTCAACAGGGTTGAAACTTGAAATATCATTTACTACAGGTACTTTTAGGTTAGAATTTGGCGCCCACCGGAAGACCAGATTTATGGTTTCCTTACCAAAAACACCTGGAGCGGAGAAGTTATACAATTATTATATCATTGTTAAGGAAAGAAAATAATAATCTTAACACGTTTTGAAGTAATCGATCGATATGATTTTGAAGTGACTGATATAATCTTGAAGAGTCCAGTCTCATATTATTATGGAGCGGTCACAATCTCGGTGATTGATCTCAATCTTAGTAATCGATACCAGCTAAAGAGATTGGTTACAATCTTAATGGCTAGTCCTAATCTTAGTGATCAGTCTGAAGCATTTATTGTCGGTCTAAACCTTGGTGATTGGTCTAAGTATTTGTTATCGATCTCAGCCTCGATAATTGGTCTCAAACTTTTATTGTTAGTCTAAGTCTCAATAGTTTATCTAAAATTTTTGTTGTTGATTTTACCTCAGTGATTGGACTCAGCCTTATTGATGGATTTCAAACCTCTGTGATCTGTGATCGATCTCAAACTTAGTGACTTATCCTAAGTCTCAGCTCACTCGTTCTTGGTAGGTCAATACTTGTTGACATGTTATCATTGGTCTTTAGTAGATCAACCATTACTTTTGACTTGGATATTATATTAAGTTGATTCCTTCGACTATGAAAGAGGAGATCAATACTTGTTTGAAGAGTCTTGCCTAATTTTGCATGGAGTATGGCCAAAACAAGGTTTTAAATTTTGGTTGCACGTTGGTAGAAAATTACACCTTCTACCTTAAATATCCAATTTCAATAATTTAAGTTTTTATAGAAAATTAAGACTTGGATATATAATTTTTTACTTTACTAGTCTTTCATAATCGCAATGGAAGAAGGTCAGAAATGTAGTTCAAGAGAGATGCTCGTATTTATACATGATTGATCCTCTTCATTAATTTCATATTATGTCGGTTCAGTCTCTTTCATATGATGCCGAATTGTCCTCTTGATATAATGTAAGTCTGGTCATCATCATATGATATCGAATTGGTCTCCTTTACATTTTCTATATGTTGTCGATCCAGTTTGGTTTTAGGCAAGCCACGATACTCTTCGGCAAAATAATCATAACTTTTCATTTGGATCTTGTATTGAAATGATTAAAATGCTATACAAAATCAAGACATAGATCTACGACTTAGTAGTTTCAATATCTTTGAATTTGAAAACTAAGAGACAATAAAATTCATTATAGAGATATTAGAAACTCACTAAATGATCATCGACTCATTATAAGCGAGATCGACAATTAACATTCAAGTCGGATTGGTGATCAACTTTCTAGCCAAAATGGTGATCATCCTTCAAACCAAACTAACTAAAATTGATATGTAGGCTGGACCGGCAACAAGCCCCATGTGGCTTCATTAAGATTGGGCTCTACGATTTGATCAATGTACTTTAGGCTTGGTAGCAAGCCAATTTGTCAAGACAATACTCACACAAATTAGGTTTTTCTAACTAGAGTCGAGATAGAATTTTCCAAATTAAGACCGGATCCCACAATATTTGGTTCAATAAAGATTTTGTTCTTATTTTGGACCGGGTTGTGTGCTTGGTATGTCCTCATCATTTCTAATTAGAAGCAAGATCCTGTTGTGATTAGGAAAGTCGACATGAGTATTCTTATCTGAGGCTTGATCTCTTTATTTTTGGGCAATTCTTTTTATATTTTCTTTACAAGGTTGAACATGATCTTTCCTATGTTGGTGCTCATATTAAGTTTTCAATCCGGAGACTGATTTATCTTATTTTGAGATGCCAATTTAGAAAAAATTTCGTATACCGACTGAATCTTGTAATATTGAAAAAAACTATTTAGGAATTCTCTTATATAGAGATCAAGAGTTCGGTTGAAAAACTATATATAAAAGAGGCTTGGCGAAGGAGAAAGACATCACTCAACATAACAAAAGATCGTATTTATATTTATCAATGGAGAGTAAAAAAACCTAGTTTAAGCTCGTAATCAACAAACCTTTTTTCCCTTTCCGTTAGACAATCTTTGAGATGACCAAATTACTTTAGCGTTCTTGTATTTTATAACTTTTTTTTCTCCCTCCATTAGGCCGACCATTGGACGATCACTCCAGATCATCTTTAATCTTCTAGACATTCTTGATTTTTTTTTTCGCAAATTAATAAAATAATGAAAATTTATTAACTCCGAAAGACCAAATCCATATCCTTGATTTTTAATGATTTAATATTAAATTCTATGCCTGCCAGCTGTCGCTGTTGTTACCCACCGAAATTCATAAAGCATAAAGCCAGGCATCAAAGAGACGCCCAGATCAAGTTGCACCTATCGCAATCGACCCCAACTTGGCGTATCTGACTGCTTGAGGTTACTTCTGTAGAAGTTGATTCTTAGATCAAAACGATGATCCATACTGATGCGATTTTTTCTTATTGATTTTTATCGCACACGGTTTTATCAAGATCGAAGTTGTCTATCACGAAACATTCTACGGCTCATGGTTACGGATTATATGGTTTTACTTTTACCTCTTGGCTCCCACCATTTTGTTAACCCCTAAGGGTATTAGAACTTCGATTTTAAAAGACATTAGAGATGTAGCTCTTCTAAGATCTATTGTAAATAATATAATATAGAGGCATTTTGCATTCCATCGTAGTTTTGGGCTTACGAGAAAGCATGCAAAAAAAAATAATAATTCTAAACTGCCTATTTAAAAGCAACTTTGCCGTGCCTGCATCGATCCAAATTTAAGCTACATTAGCTGCATATTTGCCTAATTTGACCATATTGTTCCAAGGTAGCTAAAAAATTTGGACCTCGTTGTTTAGAAAACTTGTCAACACTCAACTTTTTTTTTTAAAATAATTTTATTACCAAAAAGATGGAAAATAATTTGATAACTTTTTTTTGTCAACAATCAACTTCTACTCCTAAAAATATCACACCAAAAAGAAAACTGCTCTTTGGAAAAAAGAACAGTGGATTAGGCCGAAGATTGTTTCTTCATATGATTAGACATGGAGCGATAGGGCAGGAGATTATGTTCATCGTGAACCCTTTCATTTCTTGTACTCAAGTAAAAAAAAAAGAACAGCGGTAAAAACCAAGGAATACAAGGAATTTTATCAAACTCTCCTATGACTTATTATTAGGTCAAATGTCTTTTGATAAAAGATTATTATTTATTATAGTTGCAATTCTAAACTCTCTTTAGAGGCAATAATTTTCAAAATATTTGACAAACAACAGTTAAGTTTATCAGTAAAGATGATCAAATCATACTAGTACAATGTCTGGTAATCTGTTTTATCGTGATTGCAAGAGACTCAAAAAGGGTTGCATCGACAGCATAACGACTCAGACTTATAATTTATTTTGATTAGCAACTAAGTAAACCCAGATGAAGTTCAAAAATAAAAATTAACACCATGATGAGCGGGTTGTGGCGAGCATGGCATGAAGTTTTGTTATTGTTTTTTCACTTCAAAAATTAGTTATTTATTGAAAAGACTATAAAATTAGATCAGGAAAATCTGTGTCAATGTACATGTATCTAACTACAGTAAAATGAATATTTTAATTAGTTGTCAATCTGAAAAAATCTTTATAAGTCGATGAGCAAATGTTTAAACCGCATACTAATGCGCGCAAACTATAGGCCATTAGCAAGTATATTGTCCATCTTTACATACGAATAATATTTTTTATAAGGAGATGGACTTCATACAGTAACACTAAAAATTTCAGCGTTAATCTAAGAAAAGTTCATCATCTAAGACATGTGAAATTATGTAAGTTTGGTCCTTATTTTAGCGCTTAATTGTGTTGCTTTATTTTCATATGGTTGGTCAGATATTTCTTATATGATGTCCAATGAACCACTCCCAAATTTGGAGATCTAAAATCCGCATGTCACCAGATGTGCTCGAATTTAGAATTTCTCGATGGTATCCATAGCCAATGCATGAATACTATAGTACCGTAAAGAACAAGTCTCTTTCATAAGAACAATAATTAGTCGACAGACCAAGATCCAATACATAGGATTGACCCACATTCATTATTCCGGCCCAATTGACGGGCATTGCCTTCTCCATGTGAGCTTGTCGAATGCTAGTCAAGATACAACAATTTTTTAGGCAACTCAGTCTATGGATTTCCCGAATAATCTAAAACGACTTTGTTCAAATTAGCATATATCAATGTGTAGAAAATTAGCATATATCAATGTGTAGAAAATTCACATATTTGTCATTTTAAGGTTATAAGTTTGATATAAAAAATTTTAATATGATATCATGATGATTTGATCTCGCCTCTATTGTTACACTCAATCATCGAACATCAGCGAAGTAAGAAATCGCAACCTTTAGTTGATGATTTTAGTTGAAAAGGCAAGTGAATATTATATCGCTAATTATAATTGGGGTGAGTTTGTTTACCAGTATGTTCTTTTATCTTAAGGTACGTGGCAATGGCACGTAAACTTTTTCCTACAATTCTCCGACTAGCATGTGACCATTGTCTCTGATCCCAAGTGATATGTCTAACGCATCGCCTTCACAAGTCAGGTCCACGTGGTAAAATGGCTCATAGCCCTCAAATTGATTGTTTATGGAACTTAGAAGTCATGCATTTGTGGGCGACAGAGTTCGGGAAATTAGAAAATTGATGTCCCCCTTCTACAATGCTACGGATGCAACTTCATTGTTAATTTTTTTGACAAGTATGCAACTTCTTTGTTAAGTTATATCACCAAAGCAAATTGTTTGTTGTGCTACTCCCAAAATGGACAAGTGCCTCACCAATCAGGCCTATCGGTTTCTAATCTTAGTGGGTCTTATTGGGGCTTGCCTGTTCATTACAGGGTTATTGGGGCTTACCTTCAACCACCCAGATTCATCCATCTTTTAAAAGTGCACTTTTTAAATAGAAAAACAGGATACAAATTACAACATGAAGACTTCTCGAAATGTCACATATTTATTACTACTCTAGTCATTTTTAGAGTTTTCATTAAAAAATTGCATTAGGGCAGGTATTATCGCACCAACGCTTTCGGTTGGATGTGCGATTTCAAGGAGCACAGGCCTCTAGCTTTCTTATGTGGTGTTTGCAAATTTGTATCATACAATATTTATTGGTGGATGAGGCATACAGTTGTTTGCGATATAGAGAATGATACATTTCATACAGCTTGCTGATGTAGTTGCAAAGAACTTCATTTTTTTTAGTTTAAATTTCTTTTGTTACTTCGTTTGACTTGTTTTAGTTGTGGCAATATATTTTATTGTTGTATCGATCCTTTTCACTTCTTGTGTTTTGTAATGTTGTGATTAGTCTATGGACAAACACTCGTGTAATATTTTCTAAATTATCCATGAAAGCTACGAGATTCGAAAAAAAAAAAATTAAAATCGTCGGTCTCTAAATTAATAAACATATAACTATTTCATTTCTCTGGAAATATGCTTTCAATTAAATGAGTATTTTCCCAATTGTTCCAAAAAAAAAATTCTGAATATATTTTCCGTGGTACTTATTTTTCCTTGAATGATATAATGGATAAAAGAAATGCTCTGTTGAAAAATTATTGCTCTTTATTTTTTGGAAAAAGTTTACTTTAGTACTCTGTGGTTTCACAAATTGATATTTAGCGACCTGTTTTTCAAAAATCATCCAAAACAACCCTGAGTTTTCAAAAGTACTTCACGGTCAGCTTCCTCGCTGCCCGAAACTCAAACGACATCATTTTGATATTTTTGGATAGCTACTGTCTTTAAGGCAAACTTCAAAATAATCCCAACTGCATTCATATTTTTAAAAACACCCTCTTCTTCCTTAAGAAAACCACTCCTCATTCAAACATCCTCTTCATCTCTAACCTCCTCTTTATCGCTAACTACTCCCCATCCTCATCCACCTCACCACCTGCCTCCCTCATCTCCCTAAATAATCTCAACACAACCTCAGCATCCTTAAGATCCACGTAACCAGAAATCAGCGTGTTGTAAGAAACCATGTCCGGTTGGGGAATTTTGTCGAACAGGTCCCATGTATTCAGACAAAGTTGACATAATATAGAAACTACCTCAAAAAATAATGATCCTCTCATAAACTCTTGGGTTCTTACTTGGGGATTGTCATGGTCAGAATCTTCGTCTTGTGGTACACTCAAGCTTCCTTTCTCGGCATCAATCTTGTGAATGACGAGCACACGCTCGTGGAATTATCATAGCTATGCAACTAGGGCAAGGTGACAAGTGGTGAAACTTCACCGTGGCTCCATATATAGTCGGTAGGGAATGCATGATTATGTTTGTGAACCCGTGTGACTACTTCTCTGTTGGAAAAGTAAAGCCAATTACTCAATATTAGGACTTGCAATGGGGATAGGGAGTGGTTAGCGATGAAGAGGAGGTTAGAGATGAAGAGGATGTTAGAATGGGAAGTGGTTTTCTTAAGGAAGAAGAGGGTATTTTTAAAAATATGAATGGAGTTGGGATTATTTTGAAGTTTGCCTTAAAGACAGGAGCTGTCCAAAAATACCAAAATGACGTCGTTTGAGTTTCGGGCAGCGAGGAAGCTGACCGTGAAGTACTTTTGAAAACTCAGGGTTGTTTTGGATGATTTTTGAAACACAGGTCGCTAAGTGTCAATCTGTGAAACCACAAGGTACTAAAGTGAATTTTTCCCTTATTTTTTTATAATTTAATTTTTTCATTACCAATATTTGAATCGGGTCGCTCTCTGCCACATTTTTGTTCTACCAGCATGTAGTCTTTGGTAATATTCCATGTTGATTGAGCTTTCCGCGCTTTACTGTGTAGCATGTAATACCGCAAGGTTATTAAAGTATAAAGGTAATTTTTTTTATGAATATTAATATGGATAATTTTTTCTGTAGAAATGTAGCTTTAGTCAAACTTCCGGCCTGAATTTGAATTTCATGATAATTAATTGCAAATATTAATACAATTAATTACTTATAATCTAACAAAATTTGAAAAAAAATCAAAAATATTTTTTGAAAAACTTTTACTGGACTAACTACTCGAGCTGAATGAACCGGCTCGTTTGACTAATTAAAGTAGTTTTTTAATAGTACTGACCATTAATTGGAATGTTCTCCGGATTTTTGCACACAAATGACCATGTTTTGGTATCAGGTATCAACCAAAAAAGCGTACTAAAACGCATCTCGCAAAAATAAACATACTAGCTGATAGACAATGATTTCCAATATGAATATGGGCCTCGTAGGCTCATAGCATCAACTTGATGAAGGTTATTTATTGCATGTTGGCAATAACCTCGGCAAAGAAAGGGACATTACAACACACCAATCCTAATTCATTTTTGACGTGTTTCCTCATTTTTATACCCAACATATCTAATATAAAAATAACCACAGAATACGTGAAATAAATGTAACCATGATTTGTTAGTACGAGTGACTTCAGTTAATGTATGATGTAGTCAAAGATGTTCAGTAAATATAGCATTGTAAGATCTTAAATGCAAAGTAACATCTACATATAAAAATATAAATGAAATACAAAGTTTCATTATCCGAGATTAGAGATGATCATGAGCAAGATTTATGAATGGTCCATAATACCATATCAATATCCTCTTTTCCAATGGTTGATTCAAATCGTTTCACATAACATCTTTCAGTTTTGAAGGCAGAATCAAAGATATTGCAGGGATATTCACTCTTTTATTTAGTAACATGAATTCAAACCTAAACCAGATGAAAGTTAAAACTTTTATTTAAGTTTTATGATTTTATCATCTTTCTGTATAGATAAATAAAAAAATCAACCTATTTTATGTTCACTCTCATATAACTTAAAAAATATTTTCAGAGGTTAAATGCATTTAACTTCGAATATTTTAAAACAATGTATGTCAGAAAAATATTTTTACTTTGTTAATATAAATGTACAAAAAATGATTTAAATATTTCAGAATAAAATCATTAACAAATTATAACATTCTAGATCCACATAAATACTCAAGATCCGAATTCATTTTTCATCATTATTCGGACATCAGTCCCACACAAAAGGATAAATGATGGTGCAAATCCGAGTTGGATTACATGTATCCGATTTTGGTCAGGTTTAGGGAGAAATAAAACGTCCATCATGAGTCCTAGAAAAGTCTAACACGTCACGAACTCTACAGACCGTGCATGTGACCGTGATGGGATGCCCCCTCGAGCAGTCGAGTGATTCTCGTTTCTTTCGGTGGAGCCATTGTACTCGTCCTGGGACCAATTACATGTGAGAAGGAGAGGAAAATTTGAGGCCATCATACTATATTATATGGTACTGAAGTTCATTTTTCTTTAAAAAACCTGAACATGTTGTTTTATGCCAGTCAAGATGATTCTCCTACGGATTAATCAAGTCACTAAATTTTATGCCAAAAATACTTATATTAAACATTGAAATTGAAACGTGCCATCATCCCTGACATCCAACCAACTTTCCCCCAACAATTTTACTTACTGATGAAATAGCAATCTCTTAATCCAAATTCCCTTTTCTCTTTTGAATTGGGGGACTATCACAAAGGACTAAGAAGGTATAAAGCTCATTTAATTATCTCAACTTGAACAAAAAGTTACAATCAACGACGGTGCTCCCTTGGCTCGGGGGATACAGCTACGCTGATAGAGCGAATTGGGTAGTTGTTGTTATGATTTGGGTGTTTAATTGTCCAAGGGATAATGATGATGGTAGTATATTTTTTTTTGAGGGGCATGGTAGTATATCAATTGCTCTTTTCAGAAATATTTATGACAATCGTCAGCAGGGTTCTTCAAATGGGTAACTGAATAAAATCATTATTAAGCTGGGCTACTCAAAAAACAAAAAAAAAGGGGGAAAATGAAACGAAAAAGAAAAAAGAAAGAAAGAGCAAGATGAAGAATTTATTTTAATTAACATCCTACATTATTCAAAACGAAACAGGATATCACCTTAGACCAACTTTTTGGTGATTGATGACTCATAGATGAGACAGGACATGTACGTGTACGCCAACATGGTAAGCATATCCTTTAAGAAAGAGTGTGACGTGGCAAAATTTCCAAAGAAGTCAAAATACATAATCATGGTCGGACGACCCGAATTAATTGTGTGTACGTAATTCTACGATCCGAATCGTAGAGACTTTAAATTTACCTCACCGCAAATTTTCATTGTTGGCAATATACTGTGAATCATCCTTTGTACTTTGGGATGAATCCATCACTTCCCTGAAAAATATGCCCTGGAGATCTTTTTAGGGATCGTCATTGTAATTTAGGAAGAAGAAGATGAATTCTTATTATCTTAATTTCACGTACAAAGCACACAAATATATACACATTAACTAAGGTACATACAGCAGTAGAAAAAGACTAACACCCATGACTTATAACATAAGAAACTAATATCACCCATAACAGCATAATAATGATATCGCCCATGATGCCTCGGATCCAGGGAAGGGAGAACCGTTGTAATGTGACCGTTGAAGATTAGGCTGAGAGTAACGTGGGCCAAGTGAGAAAAGGTAGGCCCATGAATGTAAGAAGCATAACACCAACTCCATGCAGCAGAAGAGGATGAACGTGCAGCAGCAGAGGAGAGGCAGGGGAGCAACAGCAGCAAGAAGTCACTTCTCAACACTCTCCCTCAAGTTGGGGAGTAGATATCTCGGATCCCCAACTTGCTAGATAGGTAATCGAATTGGAGGGATCTAAGTGATTTGGTGAAGATGTCTGCAATTTGTTCTTTGCTTGGTGTGTGTGGAGTGCAGATCACACCTTCTTGAACCTTGTCACGAACATAATGACAATCGATTTCTATGTGTTTCGTTCTCTCGTGAAACACGGAATTGGCTGCGATATATATGGCAGCCTTGTTGTCGCAGTGGAGAGGCATGGGGCATTGTACATTGATCTTTAGTTCTGTGAGTAAGCTTCAGACCCATACCAGCTCAGTTGCAGCAGAGGACATGGCACGATATTTGGATTCTGTAGTTGATCAGGACACAACACGTTGCCTTTTTGATTTCCAGATTACGGGATTGCCACCAATGAACACATAATATCCGGTTGTAGATCGACCATCGCCAACTCTTCCTCTGTAGTCGGCATCAGTAAAGACAGAGATGTTTAAATGATTGCGTTTCTCCATTAAGAGTCCACGACCTGGAGTGTTCTTCAGGTATTTCAATATTCGGGACATTATGTTAAAATGAGCAACTCTAGGCGCATGCATAATCTGACTTATCAATCCTACAGCAAAAGTAATGTCAGGCCTTGTAATAGTTAGATAAATCAACTTCCCAACAGTTCGCTGAAATTAGACAACATCAGAGATCATTTCTCCTTCTTTGTTAGATATCTTGATGTTGGGTTCAATAGTAGTTTTGTAAGGAGCAGCTCCAATCATTTTGGTTTCTTTTAGAAGATCAAGGACATATTTACGTTGACTGAGAAATAGACCTTTAGTGGAATAGGCAAATTCAACACCTAGGAAGTACTTTATTTTCCCAAGATCTTTCATATCAAATCTCTTTTTTAGCTCATATTTTAATTCAGAGATTCGACACATATTATCACCAGTAATGAGAATGTCATCAACATATATGAGAATGATGATCTTACCTTTCGAACCAGAAGAGATAAAAAGACTTGTATCAGAATAACACTTCTTGAATCCCATGTCAATTAATTCACCACTAATTCTATTGTACCAAGCACGAGGTGATTGTTTTAGACCATAGATGGCTTTATGGAATTTACATACCTGATTAGATGAGGAGGAATTCATACCTGGTGGTAGGTTTAGATAGACTTCTTCTTCCAAGATGCCTTGCAAAAAGGCATTTTTCACATCCATGTGTTCTAAATTCCAACTAAGGTTAACTGCAATAGAGATTAAGGTGCGAATATATGGTTCCCATTTTTACAACAGGAGCAAATGTCTCACTATAATCAATCCCTTGAGATTGAGTGAAGTCTTTAGCTACTAATCTTGCTTTATATCTTTCGATAGAACCATCGTAATTGTACTTGATTTTAAAAATCCATTTGCTATTTATGGCCTTCTTACCTTTTGGCAAATCACAGATGGTCCAGGTTTGATTTTTCTTTAAAGCACAAAGTTCATCTCTCATTGCATTTTTCCATTCAGTGTGTTGTAAGGCCTCATGAAAATTTTTTGGTTCGGACAATTCGTCAAGAGAGCTGATGAAGGCAAGATGTTTAGAATTGATGTTCCTATAAGATATATGATTTTCAATTGGATAATAACCATGATATGTTTCGAAATCTTTAAGTTTGGAACTTACTTGTCTGGTTCGAGTTGATCTTCTGACATATGGAGTTGATGAAGTTCCTGTTATGTTGGTATTGTCAGGTTGAGGTTGATCTTGTAAAGTTCCTTCTGTGATTTAATCTCTCTGCAGATGTGAATTATCCTTGTCCATTGCAGAGTCAATTTCCTCTATGGAATTACAATATGCAGAGCTTGAAGGTGTGTGCATTTCTGGGCAAGAACTTGAAGATTCTGGGCAGGAACTTGAAGATTCTGGGCAGGAACTTGAAGGTCTGCAATCTAAAGGTCTGCAGTTTTCGGAAAATGTCAGAATAGGCATTGGTTTAGGGAGGATTTGATTACCTAAGTCATTTTTCTCCCCCTGAACATCGTACTCGTTACTTTTGCTGAAGTAAGATCGATGTTCATCAAATTTAACATCTCTGGAGACAAATTTTTGTCCAAGTTCAGTGTTGTAGCATTTGTATCCTTTCTGATTTTTGGCATAACCCAAGAATAAGCACTTGATTGATCTCTTGTCCAATTTGTCTCTCTTCCCTGCAGGTACATGAACAAAACAGCAGCATCCAAACACGCGAAGGTAATCCAATTTTGGTTTCAAATTCAACAGCATTTCAAAGAGAGATTTTCCTTCTAACAAACTACGGGGCAATCGATTTATGAGATGACAAGCAGTAAGAAGAGCTTCACTCCAGATTTTCTTTTTTACATGCATTTTGAACATCAAAGATCGAGTAACTTCAAGTAAATGATGATTTTTTCTTTCGGCAACATCGTTTTATTGAGGTGTATAAATACACGAAGTTTGATGAACAATACCATGTTGCCTCAAATAGCCTGTGAAATCTTTCTTATATTCTGTCCCGTTATCAGTTCTCAGAATTTTAATCTGAGATTGATATTGGTTTAGAACGATTTTGGAAAATTCAGAGAAGGCAATAAACACTTCACTTTTGTGTTTAAGGAGATAAACCCAAGTACTTCGGCTGAAATGATCTATAAAGGTAACATAATATATGAAACCATCATAAGATATCAAAGGTGCAGACCAAACATCCGAATGAACAAGCATAAAAGGTTTATTATAAACTGAGTCTAATAAAGTAAAGGGAATTCTGTAGCTTTTTGCATAGGAGCAACTATCACATTGAACATTTAACTTTTCAAACTCAGGAAACAACTTGTCCAAAATAGTTTTGCTGGGATGACCTAATCTAGAATGCTACAAATCATAGGAGGAAACATCTTTATGAGCAACTAAGGCCTTGGGGCTGTTGTGGATCATATAGAGACCATTAACTAACTTGCCTTCACCAATCTTCATCTGAGTTGAATAATCCTGAAATTCAACAGAATTAGCAGAGAAAATGGCAAAGCAGTTGAGTTATTTGGTCAGTTTGCTAACAGAAAGCAAATTGTTAGAGAGCTTTGGAATATATAAAGATTCACAAGAATTCGATTTTGAAAACAAGGAGATGGAACCACTGCCTAAGATAGGAATTCTTTTTCCATTAGCTATATAAATGGACTGGTTTTCAAAATTCTTGAAATCATTAAATTGTGAAAGATTATTAGTCATATGTTCATTGGTACCAGAATCAACAATCCAAGAACATGAATCACTATTTAATATGAAAGCATTCAAAGCTTGCTCAGTAAGAGTATGTGCAGCAGTGAAATTTTTACCTTCTCCTTTCAGCTTTGATGTCTTTGCTTCAGGTGTGCTACTTTCTCCTTCTATCTTGAGATGTTGCAGCACCTTTTGAGCAATTTCCTCAATTGATGGAGTAGCTGAAGAAGAGGTGGTCTCAGCTAAGTATGCGGTCTGCTTGTCATTATAAAACTTCGCCCTTTGTTGCTTTAAATGTGGATGCAAGATCCAGCATTTTTCTTTTATATGCCCCATTCTATTGCAAAGGTCACAAACAATGCTTGTTCTACCTGTTCTTCCTCCTCGAGCATTCGGAGGACCACGAGAGTTGACATATCTTCTTGCAACTTGAGCATATCCATCATTATTGGAGAAGAAGGCACTAGCTTCGATATTTTCTTCTGGTTTAAGACTTGGTCCCATAACACATTTTCTTATTTCTTCTTTTTGGATTCTTACACACACGACATTAAGAGAAGGTAATTCTGCAGCAGTGAGTATTTGCTCTTGGAGCAATTCAAACTCAGGGCCAAGGCCCATCAGAATTTTGAAGATTTTATCTTCATCATCATGTTTTTGAAGGATGAGAGGATCTGTAGAGGCAGGCCTCAACATACTCAACTCATTCCACATGACCTTGAGTCTACCAAGGTAATCTACAAAGGTTTTTTCACCTTTATGGAGATCAGCTATGCTTTTTTTTCAGCTCATAAACTCTGTAGAGATTTTCTTCATGGGAATAAAGATCCTTAAGAGAATCTCACAAATCTTTTGCACTTTTAGCAAAGTTGAAGAGGTTGTGAAGACTTACATCGATAGAATTCATCAACTAAGACAGGACCAAATGGTCATTCATGCTCCATTCCTTGAAGTTGGGATCAGCTTTTGGTGGAGCAGGGAGACTTCCATCAACGAACTCAAGCCTACCTCTCTCACTTAGTGCAATATGGATTGCATTTGACCATGCCAAAAAATTTGTACCATTGGAGGATACGGTAGTTATCTTCAAGCTGGTGTTCCCCTCGAACTCAGCAAGTCGCTTGAAATAACTCTTCCCTGGAGTCGATTCGACAATCACAGGGGAATCATCAGAGTGGCTGGAACTATCTTTGTTAGCCATGGATGAGAATATTTGGTTAGCAAGATAAGAATAGGATCTTGCTCTGATACCATGTAATTTAGGAAGAAGAAGATGAATTCTTATTATCTTAAGTTCACGTACAAAGCACACAAATATATACACATTAACCAAGGTACATACAGCAGTAGAAAAAGACTAACACCCATGACTTATAACATAAGAAACTAATGTCACCCATAACAGCATAATAATGATATCGTCCATGATGCCTCGGATCCAGGGAAGGGAGAACCGTTGTAATGTGACCGTTGAGGATTGGGCTGAGAGTAACGTGGGCCAAGTGAGAAAAGGTAGGCCCATGAAGGTAAGAAGCATAACACCAACTCCATGCAGCAGAAGAGGATGACGTGCAGCAGCAGAGAAGAGGCAGGGGAGCAACAGCAGCAAGAAGTGACTTCTCAACAGTCATATATAAAGAAATATTTCCGCAAATATATATATATATATATATATATATATATATATATATATAAAATCTCTGTACAAAAAGATTCAATTATTTTGATAGATATTAGATACCTCTGGTCCAATCTTGAACCTTCATATGGCCCAAACATCGATTGTGAGGCCCATAGGGGTGAAAACTATGGCCAATATTTTATCTCTATTGGCGAAGATGGTGTATGGATTATCTTTAGACAATTTTAGTTAATAGTCATTTATTAGCGAAGATGGTGTATGGATTATCTTTAGACAATTTTAGTCAATAGTCATTTATTAGTATTTTTATTTTCTATAATTTTTTATGTTTGGAGAATAAAAGTGAAATCTGGCTTTACTTTTTTTTTGGGTATAATACTATGTTGATATTAGCAAATTTTCGGCCAACGGGGCCAGGAAATTATTGGAGTGACCAGTCGAGATTGGAGGTTCAACAATTTATATAGGTGAAAATCAATTGATGAAGAAAAAAGCGACCATAATCGCTCAATCTGGCTGATAAAGCGAAAAGCCCATATACTTTGGCCCGGGACGAAGGGGAAATATTAGATAAGCGGTAAGCGTTTATCTGTTGTTACTTGCTAGCTTCCGAGGAAAACATGGCCCAAAATCAAGTTTATAACGTCAAATATGGGCTCAACCCAAAAAGCTTCTGATAAGCTTTGAACTGCTAAAAAGTAAAATTATGCCGAAAGCTTTTGCAAGAGTTCGTAATTAAAATATAACAGTTATAGACTTATAGTTCCTTCATTTGAAAAAATAATAATGAATAAAGATACTCCATTAAGTTAGTAAAAATTCTTAAATCAATTCATCAGCTTCTGATTTTACGGAAGAAAAAATCACTATTCCCTTAGTGCCCAAAAATATATAGAGTTTACTTAAACTGCAAAATTATGTAATGACAAAAATAAATAATTTCATCTTCAAACCCATAATCGTCCTCCCACTCTTAAAATTATCACAATCACAATAATCGTTACTGTTACACCCATAATCTGTGATGACGAAAACTCCTAAAGCCCCCAACGTTGTCCGTTTTCTTCTCGTCGTGGGAGCGGCTAATGGAAGGACACACAAGGTTCCCCAACAGATGGGGCTCACTTCGAAGGAGGACATGTCCAGGAGTTATGTTTATGTTGAATTACAAATTTCAATATTAGTTATTTGGAAGAAGATGGATGGGTGGGAAGATATAATTTATGTTTTGCCCTTAAATAATTTTACAACTTTTAGGTGAACTAGGGTTATTTTTATCAATTAAAATGAATTTAGAGATTGATCACTTCCGAAATTACGAAATTCAAGGACTAAACGATACTAAAGTCCACTAATTAAAAAATTTAGATTTTTTTGTAAAAATTATAATAACCAATTGGTTTGTTGGTATTAGATCAAAATATTTAGTATGGAAAATTTAGACGATGGCCCTTATGCTAGTAAAAAAAAGTTTGCTCCAGTTGTTTGGTTCAGTAAATTAGTAAGTGTTACAACTATTTGGAAAAATATTATTTAAGCTGCCAATATATATTCATAATAGAATAGAAATGCCAAAATATTCTATGATATACATACTTTTCTCCACAATATTTACATAACTATTCTTCGATCACCCAGTTTGTAAATGTTAACACTTTTAAGTAGGTGCTTGCAATGAAAAAATCTGATGTGGATGTCCCTTCTGATTTCATAATCTTTGGACTTCTCTCACCAACTCTTCATTTCTCCATTATCTGGTAACTGTAACATCTAAATAGAAAAATATGCTATGTATAACTATAAATGTCATTGTTCATCTTGTGTTTTTACTTTTTAAGGGTATTGTTTTGTAACAATGGTCATGACTTGTATTTCAAGTAGCAATTTTTTTGTCACCCTGTTATCAATTTTAAATTATATAGTAGCTGTGTATAAGCCGGTAAAATTACGAAAACTAAAGTGAGATATGTCCTCTTTTCAAAAAACAAAAAATGTGAATTCTATCCTAAAACAATTATACCTCTTTTTATCTTTGAACCCTCTCCTTCCCGACCCGTCAAAAGCTAATAAGTAATAATTAAAGTCCATTCACTTTGCCACTCTCGGGAACCGAGATAATCGAGACATTGAAGTCTGAAATCCAACCATTTAAATAGCACAAATAAATTAAAAACGACAACAACCCCTAAAATATTAAACCCATCCTCATTATTATACGGCTGCATTCGCACGGAAGGGAGACAGCGAAAAAAGGATTAAGAATACAAATTTAAATAACAACGAACGATAAGAAGATAAATGAGCATTTGTCTTTTGTACGGTAGAGAACTCTTTTAAAGTAATATTATTGTGACGGAAAAGAATGATAACTGAGGTTTATGTTTTTGAGTTTCAGAATAAGAAAAATTGTTCCACCAAAAAAAAGAATAAGAAAAATTGAATATCTCGTCCTAAATATACGTAAAAAATTATATTTATTTATTTTCGAGTCTTACAAAAATTATTTTCAGTTTTTTATTTATTATCTGTCTTGTTCTAATGATATTTAAACACTAAACTCAGTTGATATATTTTCATTGTAACAAGATGTTCATTACAATGATAATTCGAAAATAACTATGAAGATTAAAAAAATGAATTAAAAATATCAGATAATGAAGTGTAACAAAAAATAATATGTTGAAATATTTTTAAATTCATAGAGTAAGTAAAAGTATATATATATATATATGGTAGTTAGAATCAAGATCTTATAAGAAATATTTTTGAAAGTTTATTAATTATTACGGTATAAAATTATTAAATTTTACTAACTTGAGACAAAATAATTTAATAATTTTAAACGATTATCTGTTTAAAAGGATCATTTTGATGTTCAACTTTTTTACAACCGTTGACTTGATAAATCACCTAAATATTTGTATTTTTTAAATTTTAAATGTAACAAACTATTAATCAAAATTACCAAACCCAACTGTAAATTAGTAAATCTTCTAAGAATTTGTAAATTAGCAAATTACCTCCAAATAAAAATGACCTAACATATTTCCCTCAACTCTCGAGAAGAAAAGCCACCCGCCCCCATCTCGACTTCTCAACCAAACCCTATTATCTAAAAAAGAAGAACACAACAATGGGAGCCGGAAAGAGAAGAGGCACAGTTCACCCATCAAACCCCTTATCTCCACCGCCGGCTAGACCCTCCTCCTCCTCTTCTTGCCGGAGTCCGGAGTCGGTGTTGGAGCTACTTCCGGTGACCATTCTAACCCTAGCCTTCTCCCTCCCGACCCAGGACCGGGAAGTCCTTGCCTACTTGTTAGCCAGGTCCATCCCAAACCCTAGCTCCTCCTCCTCATCATCGTCATCCTCGGCCCACCAAACCAACAAGTGCAAGAAGAGAACGAGCGTCTCCGGAGACGGAGGGCCATTGTTTGGATGTGGGTGCTTCGAGTGCTACACCAGCTTCTGGTTCCGGTGGGACTCGTCACCCAACAGGGAGCTTATAGACCAAGTCATCGAGGCCTTCGAAGAGCATCTCGTTGCGAACGAGACGAATACGAAGACGAAGACGAAGGCGAAGAAGAAGACGAAGAATGACGTAAACCCTAGTAGCAACACGGGCAAAAGAGCTGGAGTTTGTAATTTTGAGGAAGAGGTAGTACTGGTTCCGGATAAAGTATACGTGGAGGTGGAACTGGAGGAAAGTGGAGGTGATGACGTGGCGGAAGAAATTGGCGGCGGCGGAGGAGGGAGGAGCAACCACAAGTGTCTGGCCAGGAAGGTCTTGCCGGACGTTGTGGGTTTGTTCAATTCTCGGTTTTGGAGTTTTTGGAGTTCAGGCATTTAAGTTTTCTTTAATTGTTGTTTATTGTTTTGTGTTGTTTATTAATTTTTTTTTTTGCCTCGCAATTGCCGAGGAGAACTGCATTGGTGTAGTAACTTTTCCATAGTTAATTTACATTTTCAAATTATTCCAACCTTCTTTGGTGGATTCAAAATTTATCTAACTTCATTATCTTGTCTGGCTTTTGATAGTTTCGATGCGAAAAATAAGTGCTTCTTTGAACTAGGATCGTGGCATTATAGTCTTTTTTGGGTGGATGAGGATTTATAACGATTTTGTTACTGTGACACTCAAAATAAGAGGATGGGGGGCTATCCCAAATGATTTGTTGAAATTAGTTTCTATATTGTCATTTATCATTTTGTGTGAGATGTTTAAAATCTAATAGAATCTTTGACAAATTAAATTTGAATAGAATTTTGAGATCAAATTCAAAACTAATTTAATTAATTGTGACCTCTAAATTGAAAGATGGAAATTCAGAATTCCATTAGGCATGTATTTTAATTCTCGTGATGACCTTAGGCATATATTCTTGTGTAGAGCCTAAGGGACCCAACAGTTTTGAGTAAATCGTCGATTGATAAGGTACGGTAATTCTCAGATATGAATTTTGTCATTTTAATTATTGCTTGGGATGCCTTTAGCGAATAGTGGGGCAGGAACAAATCTCCTGTGGTCACGAAATTTCAACTTGTACATCGGCATCTTGCATGTTTTTTAAAAGGCCCCAGTCTTTTTTTAAGGAAAGTGGCGCGAAGCCTATATTAAGAGTCAAATTACATTGAAAACAAATAAAGTACAAGTAACATGAATCGAAACAGGACCGAAGCTAACAAGGTGGCACAGGATGGAGTCGAAAGGCGATCGAACAGACACAAAGGTCAACGATCGAGGCGGGATTCTACCGAAACTAAGTTCGGCAATTAAACTCTCGACAGAGTCGAGAGGACAACTGAGTGTTACCTCAGTAGAATATCAAAGCCAACGTAAATTGACCGAGGCAAGATTCTCCACCCGCAAGCAACGGACAAGCAACAAGAACCGAGCGAAACTCAAAACATAGCAACGAAGACTCAAGCGAAAGCAACAGAAAATAAACCGACAAAACATGATACCACAAACCAGGTGTGGCTCGAAGCAACAAACCACACAGCCAACACAGAAAAAGAAGTTACAACCATCCACAGACAACAACCAAAAGTAACAAACAACACACAAACGCAACCAACAGAAATTAAACGAAAGCATACAAAATATAATATTTACGGCCAGTCGGGGAGGAAGTCATCGGGGACCAACCCCCCGGGGAGCAAAGGCGAGCTCTCCAGAGACGCGAATGGAGAAGCCAGCACCTAAGGACGGGGTGGAGAAGGGGTAGTTGGCGGGGGTCAACGACGGAGGCTAACAGAAAGGCGGAGAGGCGGCTGACGGCGGAGGCAGACGGAGAGAGGTTGACGACGAGGTGAAGAGGAGGCTGACGAGGTTGACGACGGTGGACGGTAGTAGTGGTGGAGAAACCCTTCAAAAAAGGAGGGAAAGACAAGAGAAGAATAAACTCCACTCCCGGGAGAGATTTAAGGTAAATAAGAGATGGGGGAAGAAAGGGGAAGGCAGGGAAAAGAGGGATGGCGAGTTCTGGGGTTCTCCACCCTTGGTTTTTCCTCTTCGTTGTCTAGGAGAGAGAGATATTTTAGACGAGGATATTTTTTCGTTTTATTATGGATCGATCCTTTTAAAAGGCCCCAGACTGAAGGGCAGCTTTCATACGGATATTTGGATGATTTCCATATTTGTTATCTGCCTTACGCAATGATTTTTTTTCCTAAATGTAAAGAAAAATCAACATCATATTGTTTTGATGCTTTTATATGGAATACATAAATTCTAGGACAAATTACCCTCAGGTCCTTGATCTTTACCGAAATCTCCTATTGGGTCTCTCATATTACATAAATGATTAATCCGTCCCTATTTTATTCAAAAATGTTTGTCACGGGTCCCCACCGACTAAATCAGACTTTTTTTTTAATTTTTTGTCAGGTGAAATGACTATTTTATCCTTCACAAAAATGACAAAAATATGATGAAATTTGTCGTTTTGTGAAGGGTAAAATAGTCATTTTACATGAAAAAAATTAAAAAAAAACTGATTTGGTCGGTGTGGACCCGAGACAAACATTTTTGAATAAAACATGGAATTAATACTCATTTATGACAAAGGAGGGACCCAATAAGAAAATAATGTAAAGACCAGGGACCTGAGGGTAATTTGCCCTAAATTCTAATATCATAGAAATATGATTCGTACAATTTTTTTTATTAATTATTGTTTTAGCACACATAACATATACCTGTTCGCCTCTGGTTATCCAGTAGGATTGATTTTTGGGTAAATTGTCCTCCCGTCCCTTTCCTTTGCTTAAATTATTATTTTCGTCCCTATTGTTTCAAAAAAGATAATTTTGTCCTCCAGATTTGATTAAATAACACCCTAAGGTCCCTGGTGCCGGAATTAGAAAATTTCTCCGATAACTAGGGACTTGAAATGACCAAATTGCCCTTTAGTCCAAAGTTAAAAAAAATGAAGTAAATTAAGGGGGAGTTCGGAAGAGGAAGAAGGAGGGAAGAGGATAAGGAGGAGGTAGGTGGGTAGAGGAGGAGAAAGAGGAGTCTAGAAGAGGAGGAGGGAGGGGGGAGGAGGGAGAAGGAGGAGTTAGGCAGAGGAGGATGGTAGAAGGAGGAAGGAAAAAGAGGAGTTAAGCGGAGGAGGAGGTCAGAGGGAGGAGGGAGAAAGAGGAGGAAGTAGGCGGAGGAGAAGGCGAGAGAAAAGAGGGAGAAGGCGGAGGAGATAGGCGGAGGAGGAGGAGGTGAACAGAGGAGAAAAAAGAGGAAGAGGAAGGAGGAGGAAGACTAAAGGACAAAATCGACATTTCAGTTCCCTGGTCGCCGGAGTTTTTTTCCGATTCCGGCACCAGGGACCTTAGGGTGTTATTAAATCAAATTTGGAGGACGAAATCATCATTTTTGAAATAGTAGAGACAAAAATAATAATTTAAGCAAATGAGAGGGACGTGAGTAAAATTTACCATTTTTTTCACTCAGACGAATAGTCTGGTTCCCTGGAAAGTTTGATTTGGACTGTTCGGGAACCTGATCTCGAGGTCAGAGATACTCTTACGAGGTGTGTTAATTTAGGCGATACCACCAAAAGAAGTAAATTTCGGCAAACATTTCTTTGGAAAAAAGTCTGGACTCTGGAACGTTTAAAATCCAAATAAATATAATACCAAATGTTATTAAACATGACCAATCCGAACTTAATTTTTCACTTTGTAAAAACAGTAATGTTATTAATTATATATTTTGCATTGAAGAACCAAATAGTTCCACTAATCTTCTAATTTTGTTGTAAAGATTTATCATTTAATCTTTTGGGCATTGTCTTTCATAGCTGTCTTCTCTTTCTTCTCACGGGTCTCAACCCCCACTTATATATATCCTTCTCTCCATATTCACCTAATATTAATTAGCCCATATAATATAACAGACCAAGTTTTATATAAAATGAGCAAGTTGTTTTTTTTGGGGTTAATAATGACCAAGTTTTTGATATGTACATATCTGCAATCTAATCTAACTTCCAGCGGATGGACCTCTATCCCTACAATACATCCTTTCTCCCCACTATATATATGACTTTTCATGGAAATCGATTCCATTTCTTTCTTAGATTCCATATCCTAAGAATAACTCCCTTTATTGTGACACATTTACGTGCCGCCAACGACTCTTCATTTTCCCCTAAGTGAAAGTTTTGCAACCATAACCAATAATTTCAATTCAGCATATAAATTATATCCATCCAAGAGCTACCAAATATAGCTGCTAGGTGGTAAAACCTAGATAATGGACAAGTTAACTGGTTACCTGTTAGAACACGATGCCATTTTATCAATATGATGGTGGTGGAATTTCACATCTTATGGTATAAAAATGTTTGACCGTTGAAGCGGAAAATTACGCGGTTTACCCACAACAGATTTTCGAAAATATTTTAAGTAGACATTCAACTATTCTGGAGAAAAATATTCTTCCCTAAACATATCTTTTAAAAATTGGTTTTAACTTTTTATAAAGAAATAAGAAAAAATATTATAAAACTTCTCTTCCTCTTTCGAAATATTAATCATATGATTTTTAAATATTTTTTCCCATCCATTTCTCAAATTTTTATTTAATGATATTTTCTCAAATAGTAAGATAATAAGTAGAAAAACATTGGGATAAATTTTTATAAGGTGCGTTAATATTTTTAAATCACTATTTTATCCTCCTATTTACCCCCTAAGTTGCTTCTAAAGCCCTTGTAGTCAAAATTGTTTGGCAACATAGCATTTAAAATGACCCATTTACCCTTAAGTTAAAAAATAACCACCTCTCAGAAAAACCATTTATGTTAGATTATTAACCTATTTTCTCCAAAAAATTCTCAATCTTGCCATAAGCACCATTCCTTTTCTTAACCATCATTCTCCCTTAAATTGATGGATGAATATTAGGTTTAGACTATTAAAGTTTGGATTCTCAGAGTTTGAATTTTAGTTTTAGGCGATGCTTGAAGCCATGTCTTCTTCGAATATTACATAATATGATGATGATGGTGTGAGATACAAGAGATGAACACACAGGTGGACAAATTTGGATGAGAATGATGGTTACGACACGATTGAAAAATTCCTAGAAGAAATAAGCAAAAATTGGGCATAAATGACTTTTATAAGAAGGAAAACTAATATTTTTTTTAACTTAATAGTAAACGAGTTATTTTAGGTGCTTCGTCACTAGACAATTTCAACAATACCAAATACATTGATCTTAGAGTATAATATAAGCAAATTAAAAGGCTAACTTATCGGTTTCGAAATAAGAGTGACTGAAATATTGATTTAGTCATAGAAATAAGGTTTTAGAGTAATTTACCAAGATACAGTCAGTTTAGCACTCATATTTATAAACCACGTGGTGGTGTGTAAATAGATCAGATCATGCGAAGTACTAAAAACACTTCTAAGCACTTCTAAAGTGTGAAGAACACTTCTACGCTTATCTTATATACCTCATCAGAATCTTTAATCTCTAGTTAATTACATAACCCAAAGTTTAAATATGGAAAGCTACAACATCCGACTACCAGCTTATACATCAGGATGTCCTCCTATATATCCCTCAATTATGGAGATGGGTGACCCTCAGAGAGGCGGTGATATTGCAAAGGAAATTAGAAGGCCAAGGATTGCGTTTCAAACAAAGAGCCAGATTGATGTACTAGATGATGGGTATCGATGGAGGAAGTATGGTCAAAAAACTGTGAAGAACAACCGATTTCCGAGGTTAGTAGACTACCGCTTTCCGTGTTAAGCACCATGAATTGAAGACTTTAATCTGTTTTTTTTTTGTGAGATGGTTTTAATCTTTTTGAAACTGAACCAAAAAGTAATGAGCTTGCTCACTAGATTAGCTTTAACCGAAAAAAGAAGAAGGCGTACGAACATATAGTCATCCGAGTCAATCTCTGGGAAGAACACATGTTCAGAAAAAATTTCCTGTTTTTTTTGAGAAAATTCAGAAAATAATCCGGTCCTTGTTATGAAATCCATTTTATGATGCACTGGGGAGAAATCAACGAATGCTGTATGGTTTTTCATGTAAAATCGCCTTGACTAATTCGAAACAAAAATAAATACAAAAAGAGTTCCAATAAAAGGAACCCATTTACTATATATTCTTCTCCAATCTGAGTTTTGCTCACGGTCTGGAATTGATGGTGAAAAGTAGATATAGCCTAATATTACTCATGTAAACTTTAAACTTCAGCTCAATTAATTTTATTTGAGGCGGGAGTTAGAATTTTATATTGAAAATGAAAATTTGTCGAGTCTAATTAATAAGTGTGGAAAGAAACCTCAAAATCTAGACTTTCTGTTTGATAAGAATTTTGTTTTAGATTCCTATTTGAAATTTGATGTATCTCATGGATATATTAGGGTTAGCTTAAATGTTCTTATCCTAATGTGTGACTTAGAAAACTCATCAATAAAAATTTTCTTTCCGGTGAACGTAAACAATTTGTTAAATATCGTATTCTCTCGTGTTCATTTTACGTTCTTATTTTTTTACGTTAAAATATAGGTAATTCTAATGTGCATTCACATTTATAGTAAGTTAATTCCTTAATAATAGAGATGATAGATACGCCTTCATATTGTCTTAATTTTTTCTAAAACATGAGAACTAGTGAAAAATACGTGCAAATTTTATTAGTAGGTGTTTCGTATGTATCAAAGAGCTTGTAGTCTAGCTATACAAAAAGTTGTAAATTTCAAATATGTTCAAAATTCAAATATTGACATAGTATAAAAAAAAAATTAGAATGTGTTTGGGAGATATTTTTGTTGTAGTCATAAAATATGTCATAGATCAAAATATTTGTAATGATTATTTATAACCTGAATTTTTTTTTTTCTAAATTAATGAAAAGTTTTAGTTCTATGTAAAAATTAGTGTTAAAACTTAATAACTCATCTATTGTTATAATAGATACTTTAAAGAAATTAGTGCTAAACGTTAATCCTAATATTTGCATAAAATGATATAATTGAATATATTCATACCTTCTACATACGTTTGAGTTAGAAAATTAGTGTATATATTTTTTTTTCTATACTTCTTTGATTAATAAATTTATGTTATAATTCATCTTTTTAATTATCTTTGACTGGTATATTTTTTTAAAAAAAGGTTGCAGTCGATTGTAAAATTTCAGTAATGTTATAAGCCTTAAAAAAAATTATAATAAGAGATTTTATTTGACTTGCATATAGATAAAAAAAAAATATATTACGTATTCATTGCTCAAAAATTTAATTTTAATATTTTTTGAGAAAAAATGTAACTATTCTTATTTACTAATGTATCTTTAAATTGATTTTTTGTACCAAAGGTTTTAATATATAAATTCCTAGTCACGTCAAGCATACTTGGAGGATCATGGAGTTAATTAGTTATGTATCAATCAAGAAAATGGGAAACATTTTATTAACCTAATACATTCATCATTCTGTTTCTAAAATATTATATTCTTTTTTTTTGAGGGAAAAAATATTATATTCTCAGTAGCTTAATTTGTTGGATTTCACATTATGGATAGGCTGCCAAACTAAACTAAAGAACTGTATTTTTATAACTAGAACATTTATTAGCGTCAACCGACCCAAAAAACATTATTAGCTTCATGAGTTAAAAAAATATACCCGTCCGAGAAATAGAATTATCAATTTAATACAACAATAATGAATTAAAGAACTATGCATAATCTTGTACCGTAAATAATAAAGAATTACACATAAACTATTGGGCTTTAAAGCAAATATTAATCATTTTTTGAATATCATACCAAAAAGCGCTTGTTCTAAAGGAAGGGTAAAGTAGAGAGTGATCTGTGTTCCAATTTTAGTGACATCTTTTGAGTATCGCTCCATAATACACAATTATAGAGAATCATATGTCAAATCAATATATGGAAGCACAAAAGAGTATAAAGAGCTTATTTATGCATTTATCTGCAGGAGTTACTACAAATGCACGCATAGAGGCTGTAATGTGAAAAAGCAAGTGCAGCGAAACTCTACACACGAAGAACTTGTAGTGACCACATACGAAGGGGTGCATGTACACCCAACTGTGAAGTCAGCAGAAAATTTTGATGAGATACTGAGGCAGATGCTTACTTATACTCCCTTGTGAACTCTAGCTCGAACGAATTCAAAATTGTATTAGTTGATTAGTACTTCCTAATACCACGTGGTATTAACTAATAAAAGTTAAAGGTACATCTTCAGTACAAAGGTTATGGGATTGAAATGCGTATTTCTGATATTTTAACGTCGCTTTATTTAATTTTGTGGTAGAAGTCATGGCTTTAAGTAGGAGGAAAGTGTTATGATCCTAATTGATTAAGAACTCTGATTTGGTAGAAAGGAGATAAGATTGAAGAAGAAGAAGATTCAGAGAGATGAGAGAAGAAAGAAATTTATTTTTCTAGGTATTATTGTAAAAAATGTCAAGATTGTTACAATAGTTTTTAAGTTCCTTATTTATACATCTCATGACTACAATTCAATCACTGCAATTTTAGACTATTGCGGATAAATCCCCAGCATGAAATATTTGTTAGATTAGCTATTAATCCTAAGAGATGACGATCAAATCAAGCAAATATATTTAATCAGAAGCACTCATAGAATTGATTTAAACTGCAGGACAAAGATTGAATATATAAGACAAAATTCACTACGAAATACATCATCCAAGATTCAATCCGAACCCGAACATCATGACAATAGAGATAAACGTGGAATCAAGTTGGAATTAGTAAATGTGTATGGTACTCTTTCCTTGATGAGAAAACACCGCTGACCCCTCCAACTAGCAAACCAACCGCAACCCAGAACGTCGCTACCACCAACCACCGGTATTTATACACTCCACCGGAACATCGTCTTTCACCATCCACCATTCTAGCCTCAGACGCCACCTTTTCTCCGTCCTCTCTCCGGCCGACCAACTCCCTCTCCCTCTCCCTCTCCATACACTCGTCACACAAAAAGGAAGAGTTGGTGGTGGAGGACGAAGAAGAAAAGGAAGAAGGAGCCAAAGGAGAGGATCCCTTCTCCTTCACGCCCTCTTCGTCTTCGCTGCCCTCGAAGAGCCTCCTTCCCTTGATCTTCCGGCTCTCCGAACCCGCCTTCCTCTCCCTTATGATCTCCCATTTCTGCCTGTCCATGTCCTGTTGGAGACAAGACATGAGCTCCCTCGGGGAGGAGTTGTCCATTAGGGCACGAATTGCCCTAACCATGTTGGTCTTAGGCTCAGTCAGTGACCTAGTTCTTCTCCGTTTCTTGGTGGATGCTCGTTTTATGGTGTCCCATTCTTGCTCCAAGTCCATGTACTGTTGGATTAATCCTTTCTTGTTAAAAGAATTCTCCATAGTGGTGGGGTTTTTCTGTTTCTTTCTTTAATTATGACTTATCTTTTTTGAAGGATTTTGAACTTTAAAAGGAGATATATACATATCTGATGATGAGGTTAGTGGGATAATCTTATGATTTAAACGTGATTTTCGAGGATAATTACAGGAAAAAAATGGGGATTAAAACTACCCACGTTCTCTCTCTGGAAATTTCGAAAATTGGTTTTGGAGCCTGAGGTTGAAGTATGAATACTATCCAATTACTTTCAGGCTTTAAATCGCGAAAAAAATATTTCTAGTTTAACTAACAGTAATTTTAGATACGCGAAATCCTAATTTCGAATTACTTGATCTCATCAATATTAATTATTTGTTTAAAACAAATATACTTTTCAAAAGTATTACCAGTGGGCCTTCAACTGTGGAACCCATAAAACACCGCTTGCTATGTCAACTTCATGGAGCGGGTGTCGTCATGGGCCGCGTTTTACCCGGTGCCTACTTTAGATCCTTTATCGTTTTAATTTCTAATTTAAAGATTTGTAATGTCAGAGTTTAACTAACATAAAAAACATGTTTTATATAATCCAAATCAAATCATATAGTGTAGGTTCTAGGTACTTCATAACGATCTGCAATAAATTACTTACAAGTATAATATACTTTTGCTTCTTCACACATTGGCGCGTATACGCAAACTAAACAATATTGAGTCTATTTCAAAGGTAGTATAAAACCATCTATAAAATATAAATTGCAAAAATAGTTCAGCATTGTTATTCAAGTTTGATTCTTTTCCGAACATCAATGTAAATTCTAAGGCCCTGTGGTATGTTTAAACCATAGTTTTAACTTCTCTTGTTTTGAAATTTAAATTTTAACCTCCCTAGGTTACTTTTGGTATACTATTTAGTATTTAGCCCACATCGTTGGGACTGTGACTTTTTCCGGCGAAAGGATAAGATGAAATGATCCGTTTATTCCTAAGTAATAAAAAATTAAACCTTTTTTATCCCCACGAAAACAAATTGACAAGTTAGACTAATTTGTTTTGACAAGTTTAATTTCAACCAACATTGTTTTGTCTCCACTAAAATTAAGTGATTCCAAAAAAAATTAAAATCTTAAAAAGACTTCAGATGAAATAAAATTGATGTCATCTCTTCTTGGCACAGATTGTGCGGTACTGGCCCAGCAACAGAAGGGACAAGATTGCGCCAGAATTTTAGTGAGAAATTTGTGATATCAAACAAAATCAAGAGGCACATTAGACCAAAATTTCAATAATACATGTGTCAGAAAAATCCGAAGAGCATATCACAAGAAATTTATCCAAAGATTAAATTCGCTAATGGCAGAAAGGGCCAATCTGCAATTGGTGAAAATAAAGTCATGGCAGAATCATTTGAGGAGTCTAAATTTTGTTCAATCTCTCCTTTAATCACAGAATTAAAGAAAGTTTGGACAGAATTAAAGAAAGTTTGATAGAAACTGCTGAATTCTGTGCGTGTTTGGCTGGAGGATGAGTTCGTTGTGAAAAAACGATTGACCGGACGGAATGTGTTTTGATTGCATTGTTGCTATGCGTTGTGTTCTTTAGGATTTTGAAGTATGGGATCGTTGGAGATGCTATGATGTTACTTTGTTCATTTTGTTTGTTTTAGAATCATCACTTCTTCGGGGAGAAGAAGGTTGTTTCGAACAATGATATGGTTGCGCTGTTGCTATGCATTGTGCTTTTGTGGATTTTTGCAATAGGAATCTTTGGAGATGATATGTTTTTGCTTGGTTCATTTTTTGTTTTTAAGAATTTTTTCAACTTCCTTGTAAAGAAGACTGAGCACCGCCCAATTCCTGACCGTTTCGGTTGCTTTTAGAATTTTGTGCTTTTTTTTATGTGATGCTCTTGCTTGGCTTCGGTTGTTTCTGGTTTACCAGGTGAGGAAGGTTGATATGCTTGATGGGGTTTCCATCCTGCGGTCGGAGAAAGTCAAGGACGAGCTGATACTGGATGGCAATGACATTGAACTGGTCTCTCGCTCATGTGCTTTGATCAATCAAGTAAGTTTTCCTTGTGACATGCTCATGTTATCTGTGTTGCTAACATAGTTTTTTTTTTATGTGAAACAGAAATGTCATGTCAAGAATAAGGATATCCGCAAGTTTCTTGATGGTATTTATGTGATCCAGAAAGGGACCATTCTTGAGGAGGAAAGTTAAAAGATTGATATTAGTATTGCTTTTGACTACTAATCTAGAATGTTTTTGGGGAGGTTGGTAGCTGATTTTGTCTTCTTGGGTCAAAAAAATTATTGGGATAAGTTTATACAGATTCTGTTTGAGGCAGGAGCAATTGATTTTTATCCGTGTATGGTGAAATTGCGATTGTTGTTACATCTTTTATGCCATTTTTTCTGTTTTGGACCATTGGTCTTTATTCTTCCATGTTCCGAGCTCGGACGTGCCAACATGGCAACCCTGTTATGCAGCTCCATTCAAGCAAGTTGTCGCAAAGCATTGCATTTTGATATAGGTTTGCTCTGGAAGTGTTTCTTCGATTAATTTCTTAATAATTACCTACGTGCTTTAATGGTAACCATATTGCAAAGTGAAAGTTTGAATAAGAGAGAATAATTGTATTATTGTATTGAATCGA
>SOPF01028195.1:179254-195164 GCA_012979155.1 Hypericum perforatum
GTTCCAGCTGTGGAATACCAAGCAGATTAGATCCTCAATCTCAACACAAAGTCATATTAAATGCTTCAAATTCCTTTGAGCTTATGTCTGCAATTAGACCTTCCTTGCGTGGCTATAACAGGAATCTGATTAAGCATTGCTTGCATGTACAAAAAAATTGATTTATTTTGGCTTTCTACTTTCATGTTGTTCTTGCCTCTGCCTGCATTAGTGTTTCTCCTGCTTGTACTAATTTTGTGTTCAGTCTATCTATGACCAAAATAATGCCTACATTCAATTAGTATTTTTTTTTAGATAGTGACCTAGAGGTGGTAGGAGCAGAACAATCAGCCTTCATTGAAGGACGAAACATTGTTGATTGCATCATGACCACAAATGAGATCATCAGCTACTTAAAGAATACACGAAAAGATGGCATCCTTCTCAAGTTGGATTTCAAGAAGGCATTCGATTGTTTGGATTGGGACTATCTCAATGATACCCTTACAGCGATGGGTTTTGGTCCTAATTGGAGGAGGTGGGTTAACAGCTGCATACGGAGTGCCACAGCTTCTGTACTTGTGAACGGGTCCCCGACCAAACTGTTCAAGATGCACCGCGGCTTGAGACAGGGTGACCCACTCTCGCCATTCCTTTTTATCATCGCTGCGGAAGGCCTACGTGGAATGATTATGAGAGCTGCTGACCTTGATATCGTCAAAGGGGTGCAACTTCCAAACGGCAATTCACATCATCTGCTTCAATTTGCCGATGATACTCTCCTCTTCTCTGCTAACTGCGAGGAAAGCCTGTCCAACCTTCAGCACATCGTCTCCATCTTCAGCTTAGCTTCTGGGCTCGAGGTGAATGCAAAGAAGTCAAGTCTCTTCGGAGTAAATGTCACGGAAGATCAAGTGGCAAGCTCGGTGAACATCTGGGGGTGTAAATGGGGCTCCTTGCCAACTAATTATCTCGGCCTACCGGTAGGTTGCAACATGACAAGGATCAAATACTGGAAACCTGTGATTGACTCGATTGATAATCGTCTTGCCTCTTGGAAAGGGAACCTGCTTTCTTTCGGTGGTCGCATCATCCTTATAAAGTCGGTACTGTCGTGCCTCCCTGTCTACTTCATTTCCATCTATAAAATCCCAGCAGGTGTGCTCCGAACTATTGAGAAAAAACTGAGGCGGTTCTTGTGGTCAGGCGGAGAGGCAGTATCAAAGACACCGAGAGCTAATTGGAGGTTAGTCACTCAACCATGTGATAAAGGTGGACTAGGGATTGCTGATCTTAGATTAAAGAACAAATCTCTACTTGTTAAGTGGTTCTGGAGATTCTTGGCATCGCCGGAATCAATCTGGGTCAAAACTGTTAAAGCCATCCACCATCATTGGCCTACTGGCACCCTCTCTTTTCCCCTTGCCGGTGGGAATGGATCTTGGGCTTCCATCTGCTCTCTAGTTCATGATGTGGATTTTTTTAATAGTTTTCGTGAGGATGTGCGCCTTGTCCTAGGTGATGGAGCAAGGTTTTCTTTTTGGAATGATCCCTGGTTAGATGGACAACCCCTCATTGAGCTGTACCCAAGGCTTTACTCTGTCTCTTCTCAACAAGATTGCTGCATTAAGGACTGCGGATCGTACGTTGGAACTCAATGGACTTGGAGCCTTACTTGGCAAAGGTCGTTGCGTGCATGGGAGGAAGAGGCGGAGGCAAGCCTTCTTCTCGCGCTCGACCCCTTCTCGCTGCTTGATAAACCGGATATGATCATCTGGACGGGCTCTCCTGACAACGTCTTCTCCGTGAAGGGCTTGCTCAACAAAATCAACGCTTCAAACGCTGTACTTACCCCTGTAGTGGCCGAGTTGGGTCAAGTGTGGTCTCGCCTAATCCCATCCAAAGTGGAGTGTTTCCTGTGGTTGGCACTCCAAGGGAAGCTTCCAACGCGCGACAGGCTCATTCGCGCACACCAGCTGGAGCCTTGGGATTGTCTATGTCCCCTTTGCGGTACTGAAGACGAAACGTGCGTTCACCTCTTTTTCCATTGCCCGTTCTCTTGGCGTGTATGGAACTACTTCGCCAAGAAGTTAGGAATCAGCTGGTGTATAGGATCTTCTATGAGCACCTCCTTGTCTCTTTGGCTTGAATTGGTAAAAGGTGGCATGCTGGTTAAGGTCTGGAATGCAATTTTCGGTGCTGTCATGTGGGGAATTTGGCTTCTCCGAAACCGGGCGATTTTCGATGACACTAACTGCTTTCGAGATCTCTTAACGCACTCCATCTGCTTCCATGCTAATGAGTGGATACTATGGAGCAAGTCAACGAAGGACATTGGCTATCAAGACTTAATCCTTTTTCTGGAGTCTCTGTAACCGTAGGGTGTTAGTTCGGATCTAGGTCTTTTCTTCTGCACTTTGTTCCATCGGGTGGCCTCTGGTTTTTGCTTTTCTGGGCATGCCATGTTTTTCTTTGGCTGTAGGCTGCTCCCTTCTGCATGTCTACTTGTAACTACCTTATTTCAATATACTTCACTTACCAAAAAAAAAAAAAAACAACAGAAAATACAGATATGGAAGTTATAACCACATTCCGCTCCGGCTTCGCCTGGAAACTTGTCCGACGAACCTTTTTCCAACAGATGATTTAATGTTAGCATCATTCCAGTCACTACATACCAACATAACAACACTTCACGTGGGTATCAAAATGATATATCATTTGGACAAAAATTCTCGGACCAGATTAAATTGAAAATTGAAACAGATTGGCCAGATTTTGTATATTTTAGATGACAATGTACTCAATTGATAATTAGTAATATTACTATTCGTAATATAGTTGACTCTTTCTTTTTAATAATTAGTTATGATTGTACACTTAAGTGGAGACAACACTTGGTAATCTAGCTTACTCATTAGTATAGTAGGCTGTGGGTAAATAAGTTTGGTTGGGTTAGGTTGGGTGTGAATGAGAATATACTAATTGTTTATTTGTTTATTTGCTGAGTAGTTGGACGAAGTCTAAAAATAATGAGTTGCAAGAAGGGGATGACATTTAAAAAGGAGCGGATATGACATGGAATGTGGAGGTCTTGATATAATAATATCCTTAATTAAGGAAAGAAGAAGTGGAAACTAGGAAAACAAATTTCACGATTCACCACCGTAAATTTGATGATTTGGTGTGTGGAAGTAAATTTATAGATAGACGATACTCATACATTTGTCGTTACCTTTGGTGAAATTTAGGATAAATTTATGGTTTGTTGGTGAAAATTACTATCTTTGTGTGTTTATCTAGTATTTTAGGCTGTATTTGTTGATATAGTTAGCGTATATATAACTACTTTTTTAAAATTAACGAGTTACAATAAGCCTCTTCGTTTTTCTCTTTGTCCTTTGGTTCTTGGGTTGCACACTGAACGAGTGTTACATTTTGATTTTCCAATTTCCGGGAACAGTATAAGATGACTATATCGCTAAATGAATTCCTATCAAGTTTTAACCCGAAAGAAGAAAAATTACGTAGTTTTGGAATTAAGAATGGAACTTTTAATTTTGTAAATGCTAGTAGCGGATTAATTTTGTAAATATTCTAGACTCGGCACTTCCATTACATTGACAAAAGAAAAGGAGCATAAACGAATGACATAGAAAGATGCTAATAGAGCAAAAAAGATATTTATTATCACATTCTTATTCTTCGCAATTATATGACCACAATGTTTAATTTCGTAATAGGCCGTCTTCATCGTGAATAATACTTAATTCAAAGATAATTACTATCACATTCTTATTCTTCACAATTACCATACTGAATTTTCTCGACCACGATGAACATTCAAAGCGGTGTCCACCTTCTCACCTCTTTAACAAACAATTAAGTTTTCTTTGATCCATATCAGGTTTACTATTCTTTAAAAAAAATAACTCAAATATGATTGCAAATTAATTAACAATAAAAAATTAATTCCAAAGTAAAAATTATTGAAAAAAAATACTTATAAATAATTCAACTTGCAACTATATAAATAATAAAAATAATTAACTACGACTACCAAATTGTTGCCAAATATGTTAAATCAAGTATATGTATAACATTAAATAATTTTTTTCAGATTATATATTTTTTTCAATTACATAATTAAAAAATTATACATTTTTTTCCGAATTACATATATTTTTTGTCAAATTACATAATTATAAAATTAAAAAACATAATTTTGAGAAATTATATAATTACAGAAAACTACAAAACTAGATTTTACATAATTACTTTTTTTTTTACAAAATTACATTTTTTTTACTAAATTTTCATAATAAAATTATATAAAAAATAAAATAAAATATTTTTTTATAAAAATAACATAAAAATATTAAAAAAAGAGGGCAAAAAGAAGGCACATCTCCTGGTGGTATGTGATTGTTGCGTGTACTACACATTGCAAGACGTGGGCGCAAAAAAGGCATGCCTGCTCTTAGGAACTGAAGTAACCTCCTCCGTACGAACTGAAGTAAGGTAAGTTTCTTCGTATCTTAAGATTTCGTTAAATTTCCCTATAGTGCCGACACTGTAATTCTGTGTTTGCAAGATTTTTTCATCAATAAAAAAAAAGATATATTGCATAGTATTTTTGCGTGGTGGAAATCCAGCAGATGCAATTGTGGCAAGAAAAGTACAGCTGAAATTAGAAAGCTGCCCTACGCTTTGTGCATTATGAAGATTGGTCCCTACTAATAATGGCAATTGCAGCTACTACTGACTTTGGTAGTTGTCTTCCATCACAACGATAAGACTTCGGTAGTTGTAATTTAAAAACCAAATAATTACTTAAATCAGAATTTGTGAGAGCTTTATTCTATATTTTAAATATAAAAATGTAGTTTTGTTAAATATTTATTGAAAGATCTATTTCAAATAATTAATCAACCAGTATAAACCAACAGCTTTATCGATTTAAGAGTTATGTCTCTCCTCCAACCAACATGTCAATTTTGCCCCCAGCATATGCTTCATACTCTTCTAAAAAGAGCATAATATGCTTCGTACGGCAATCATACCCTTTTGGTCTTTTTCTCGGACCAACCCGGTTTGAAATTATACGGTAGTTGGTGTAGGTATTAGTAATTGATTGCTCGTTTTAATAAATGTTAGCTATAATTTTTTCTTAAAAAGAAGTTAGCTGTTGTTAATCGAAAATTTGAGTGTATGGTAAAGAATTATGAACCGTGAGTTATTTGGCAAGTATTAAATGACATGTGAGCATACGCTTTAAGTATAATAGACATATATTTGGAGAGTGTTTTGATACAAAGGGAAAATATTCATTCTATTTCTCATTTTAGCCACATACTTTTCTTTATCTCACTATCTCTTTTTTGTTCTCCTCCTGTATTTTAAGTATAACTAAGTTTCAAAATTTTAAGGTAATTAATGTTTATGTTCAATTTTTAGAAGTAATTTTTTAACACATTTAAGATTTGAACCATGACATTGATGACAAATATTCTTTTAGAATTGTGTCGAGAAACATAGTTTAAGAAAATCGAGTATTAGATAATACATAAACAAATAACGAAAATACCAATGCGTAGATCAGGCGACGCAAGCAACGTATTGCTACTCCAGTTCTACCACTTGAGATGAGCTTTTTAAATAGTGGTTGCTTAGAAAACTTTTATTTGCTCAACACTGGAATTTTTCATTCACATTTTGTTGGATCAAGAACGTTTTCTAAAATTTTAGAATAATTTCAGTAATTTTGGAGTGAAACGACAACGGGTACAAGGATAGATACTAGCCCAATCTACTAGTGTACTACAGTACTAAGTTGAAGAGTACTCTACAGGGTTTACTTGTCTTTTTCAAAGTAGCTGCCAAAAAATGTGTGGTAGTGGCATAGGGACCTCCGAATATGCAATTTATAATGTTCACCAAAAAAAATATGCAATTTATAACATAGGACCATGTTAAGGGTCTATAGCAAACAGAAACCCAAAATATTTTTTTTTACCAACTTTCTAATACCACGCAATCAACAAAAAATATTTAATTTTCTAGATCATAGAGATTTGACGTCATGATTTTTTTTTATAAGTAAATTGTATTCACCAAAGAAAAAATCGCCAAATTAGCAAACTAACACACTTGCAATATATTATACCTAAAAATTCTCCGCCTATAATAACCTAATAGAAAATAAGGTTAAAAGTGGGATGGACAAAGTGTCCTTATGGTGCACAGTCCTTGCCCATTCATCACCCCAAGAAGAAGATCTTTTCCACTTTGGCTTGAAAAACTGGCTCAATGAGTAAAAAGGGCAACAGAGGAAAGCAACTATAGATAAAAATAAATAAATAATAAGAAAACGGACCTCCAGTTGCAGTTTTTGGAACCAGAGAAAAAAAGATTTTAAATAATTAATAAAAAGTAAAAACCTATGCACTCTCTCATCTCTTGAGTGGGATACTACGCATCCACTGTATCAAGAGTCGCTCTATTTTTTAAACTTAATTAAGAGAGATCAAATTTGAGAGTACGACAATGTAAAATATTTATTGAAAAATAATGTTATTTCTCAAAAATTTGAGAGATTTACCCTGTGATTGAAATACAATTTTGAACGTCATAGATTTGATTTTATAAAATTAAAAAGAAAGGAGACCCAAAAAAGAAAAAACATGCCATGGAATGTGAAACACAAGGGCACATGCTCTTGTCTCAGGCATGCCTTTGTGTACTTCCCTCTTTTTTTTTTCCTTGAGGACCTTGACCCATAAAAAGGTTTGATTGTTTCAAAAAAAAAAAAGGTTTGATAGCTACAAAAAAAAAGCCTGTCCCTTATTATTTATTTATTTATTTATGCTCCCCTCCACTCTCCCCTTTCTCACTTTCTCATCATCCATAAATAATTCAACAAACCCCTAAACAAAGCAAGGAAAATGCCCTCCTAAATATATTATTATCACAAAACTTTAGAAACAAATAAAAAAGAAAGAAAGAAAGAGACTATATATATACTATTGAACACTTCCAATAGCTTCAAAGTACACAATCTAGCTTAGCTTTTCTTAAAACTGGTCCCTCATTTCATTGGCTCACCACCTCTCACTCTCGTTTGTACATTTGTTCCCCCCACAATCTTGGCCCTTGTTGTTAGTTAGTTATTATCCATCTCTATCTATCTAAAGTCTTAACCTTTTGAGCTCCAATCCTTTGGTTTGGTAACACACACTTTGTTTGTTTTTTACCTTTGCATTTTTTGTTATCTTTTTAATAATACCCCCCTTTGTGTATTTTTGTGTATTTGTAATTTGCAAAAATGCTTACTTCTTTCTATTGAGTGGAATCATTGTCAGTGAAGTGAATGGCTGGGAAGAGCAAACAAGTCAAGTCCCTCTTCCCAGTGGCTTTGTCTCTGACTGTGAGAGATAGTGAGTCCTCTCTCTCTCTCCTCTCCCTCTCTCTCTGTTGTTTTGGACTGTGTTTTCTCTGAATGAAGCATGTGGCTTTCATGTTTGTAGCCTCCCAATTCTGCATTTGGGTTATAAGAGATGGGTTTTTCTGATGGGAGCTTCTTTATAGCTTAATTCAGTAAAAAAAAAAAGTTGCATTCTTTTCCAGTTTTGTTAATTTCTCAGGCACTCCAAGTCCCTGTCTTGTTGCCAAATTCTGAAACTTTACTGATTTATTTTGTGGTATGCTCTTTTTTCATGTTTTATTTTCCACTTGTAAGTTGATTTTTTTTCCTATTCTTGCAATTTGTTTTCCTTATGACTTGTTCTCTTTTGTTTAGGCATATTGGTCTGAACTTGTTTTTGGATCTAATTTGTTTGCTCTTTTGTTACTAGTGAACTGATGTCCTCTTCTTGACTTGTGTCAGAACAAGCCAATACTTCTTGAAGGAGAGAAGTGAAGTTGGGAGAATTTATGGACTGGAATTTGAAGGCAGCTTCTTGGGATTTGGCTGGATTCGAGCAAGATGGCGTCGAAACTGTGGATGGGCTCGGTAGGCTGAACGGTTTCCGGGCTAACAATAAGGCATCGGGGGAATTCTCCATTGACCTGAAGCTTGGTGGTGTTGGGAATTCACTTCAGGAGTCAATTACTAAGTGGGAGCAGCCTGGCTTTGCAAAAGCCAATTCTTCGGCTTCTGGGTCGATGAAGAGATTGCGGGTATCTAACAATGGAGCTAACTCGGTATCCTGCCTTGTCGATGGCTGCAACTCGGACCTGAGTACCTGTAGGGAGTATCATCGGCGCCATAAGGTGTGCGAGATTCACTCGAAGACTCCCGAAGTTACAATTCGCGGGCAGAAGCAACGGTTCTGCCAGCAATGTAGCAGGTGTAACTTCGTACCCCTAGTATTATCGTACGCAGTTTTTGGTGCTTGTAGTTTTCTTACACTTGACAAATCAAGTACTTGGTGCTAAATGGGCAGTGTAACTTTAGATGTCATATAACTTAATAGCTTTTGTACTTGAAAAAGCACCTTTGCCTTTCTTCTGGTGTCTAATGGGAGGTCTACTTCGAAGAGCAAAATCTTGAGGTTTAGTAACAAGGGATACTGAATAATTTTAGCTCAACCCGCAGAGGCTAATTCCCGAAGTGTTTATCAGAAGGACCAGTGTGATGCTGCTGTTATGATCTGAATTTATGTGATTTGGAGTTTCTTTATGCAAAGTGTAGCTGTTGCTTCATTACTTCAATGTTGGCTGCAATCCGAGTAGACGATTTGAGTTTTTCTCTTATTGTAATCGTGATTGCTCAACAGGTTTCATTCACTGGAGGAATTTGATGAAGGGAAAAGAAGCTGTAGGAAACGCCTCGATGGACATAACAGGCGGAGAAGGAAGCCGCAGCCGGATCCCATGTGTCGTCCTGGAAGCTTTTTGTCGAACTTCAGAGGTCAGTTCCCTAAACTAACTTGATTTATCAGCAAAGTCACGATCTCATATTGCAATCTTTTTACTATTTGTGGCCCGTTTAATCTGTTTCGGAGAGCTTGAAGTGTTGCAATTTGTGCAGGCTCCCAATTTTTGCAGTTCTCAGGATCACATGGATGTCCGTCTTCCAACATTGTAAGTCCTGCCTGGTCTGCAGTTGTTACATCTCAGGCAAATGCGAGGCACTTCGACCTCCATCAACAACCCGACAAACAGAGTCTATTCCTCGGGTCCCCCTCGCAAAGTAGCTACAAAGAAGGGAAGCAATTCCCCTTCCTGCAAAGCAACGATCCCTTGCTGAATGGTCAAACTTCAACCGAAGCGTCTGGAGGTCACCACGGTGTGTTCTGTGACAGGTTAACAGCAGGAGTCCCCGACTCGGATTGTGCTCTCTCTCTTCTGTCATCACCGCAAATGCACACACATAGCCGGACCTCTGGGAACCCTATGATGCACCCTACCTCGATGCCCCTCAATCACGGTTTGGGCATCGTTAATCCGGTCCTCCTTTCGAGCAGCCGAGAATCTACTATTCCTTGTCCCGGAATGTTCGGAGGGCTGTCAGGCGGGTCCTCGGACTATAAGGGACCTCAAACACTTCCATTTAACTGGGAGTGAGTGAGTGAGTGTCACTGAGTGCTGACATTGGCTCTTAGACTTAGACTTTTGCTGTATTTTGTTCCTTTCAATGGTCAGTAGTTTCCAAGTTCACTTTTGGGCTTGAACATGAGCCTCTTTTATTTTCTACTTTGGATACAAGGCTGTCTTTTGATCTTCTAAACAATTGTTATAATTTGTGTCACAAATAATACGGTCGAAATCAGCACATTATCAATTAATTCGTTTTTGATCACCACATTCAAAATCACCAGATTTGAAATGTGTGCCAACATCTAAATTCATATTATCTCAACTTGTACTATCTGAAACTATAATTTTTCGAAATATCCGAACAAATATGTATTACGAATCTGAATTTTTTACTATCGGATTTCCAAATTTTTGAGTTCAGACCACCAAACGACCAGCCCGAATGAGGACCACAAAGAAGCAGAGCACTTCTACTGCATTTTTTATTTTTTCTTTCAGGAAAACCAAACTTTTATATTTAAAAATAAATTAAGCAGGGAAATCCGTAAAGAGGAGAACATCCAATTCTAAAGGTTGGATAGACATAATCTCTCCTGTTTACATAACCAATCTGCTACACCGTTATAAGTAGGCGCAGTAACAAATATTACAAATAAGGGTAAGTCATCTAGCGCTAGATTGCATTGTCAGAATTTAAACATGAGACCTCTAAATTCAACTTTTAATAATTATTTAGAAATATGACGACATTCCTGCACCTAATTCTCGAAGTACATTGACACTAGTGGGTGTTGGATTTATCCCTTCATCGCTGAATCAGCATCAGTTGGCAATTTATAGCTTATTTGGTTGGGATCAACTGATTACTGGTCATACCCAAAAAGAGTTTGTAATGTTCTACTGTGTAAAAAGGTGATTTGGGGCAATGGAGCTAGGAACCATTATCTATCTTAGACTGGTATAAGTTGATACTATGCTTCTTTTCTAGCCCGAAAAAAGGGTGTACTTTCTCTTGCTTTTGGGAACTTCTCGCGGGAGATCCCGGATTATAAAATTTAAAGAGAGAAGAAATACATAAATGGACGAAATAATGAACTTTCATCGTAATTTGGTGCCGAGTAGTGACAGAAAAGTTTTATGAGGATTCCACATTATTTAGTGCAAGATTGGTAAACTTGTTTATCCATTTATTTATTGTCTCAAAATTTTGAATTGTATATGAAAATTATAATATGGTATTAGAACGACTTGATTTTATGCCAAATCTTATATTTATTTAATTATTGTCTCAAAATTTTAAATTGTATATGAAGATTATGACATAGTATCAGAGCAAGTTGAATTAAGGTACGAAATCGTGTACTCACACGATTACTTCCTCGCAAGTTAATAAAGTCAAAACATGTGCTTATAAAATCTTATAAATGTCATTCACAACATGTATGTTACCTTTTTTAGAATGATATTAATTTAACTAATATTATATGACAATAAGAACTCCGTTCTAATAATTTTTTTAGAAAAAACTTAGTCACTTCATTAAAGTTTTAAGTTAAATATACTTTTTAACAAATTCATTATATGACATTTAATCGTCTTACTTTATAGAACAATTCTGAAATATGAACTCTAATCTTAATTAACTGTTTCTAGCGGTTTTTTTTTGAATAAATTTTCTAGCGGTTAGTTTCCATTATCTACCGAAAGGAAAATGCCGACAAATTCTCATATTTAGTAATATAATAATACTCTTAATAATGGCAACCAACGAGCCATTAATGGTTATGCGGAATTTCTAAGATTTCAAGATTGTTTATTAAACTCTTAAGGGGTTTAGTGGAAAGACAGTTAAATATAATTGTTTATCATTAAATATATTATTGATTGAGCTATTAACTATTAATTTTTCATATATTTACTAAAAAATAATTAACCGGTCCATCTTACAATAGTGGTAAGCCGTAAGCCAACAAGGTCGTTGAACATTTGAACTTAAGCTACAAAGAAATAGTATACATTACATGACCGTGTGGTGTATGTTTTTTTTTTTGAGTGGAACCGTGTGGTGTATGTTGTTGAGGGGGTACGTAAGATTTAGTATAGAACACACATCTTTTTTACATTATTCACGTGTTAGAAGAAAGTAATTGTCGTGATCTATGTATTGGTCAAATGAAATTTTTTGTTTGTTCAAATATTGCTATTATTCTATAATGACATATTCTTGTTATTCTGAAAATGATATATTGCTCTTAGTTGTAATGATATTTTGAAATATACTAAATAAATCGGGACTAAAATATAAAAAAGATTAGGTTCGGAATGAATTTAGATTTGAAAAATTATCCGAGCCTAAAAGTAAAACGACGATGCTAATGTCAGGACTCATTTGGTTGTTTTTAAACGACAGGATCATATGTCAAAAATCGTGGAACCACAGGTAGTACTTTTCCCTTTTATTTTAATTTACTAAACATTAAAATTAGTTGTTAGATATCTATCTGCCAACTACTTATCCCTAACAGCTAAACCAAACACCTACTTAATTGGAACAATTTTAAAAAAATTGTAAAAGATATTGGAAAAAATGGTGGGCCAAAATACATAATTTTTAAAGTGTAAAATGTTGATAAAGAGAAAAAATAATTAAATATTTATTTACCTAATACCAATTATACATTTGAACATTAATGATTGTTAGATATAAAATTTAAAGACAAAAACTTAATTTAATTACCATTGAACAGTTTCCATCATAAGCATGTCATTTTAGACATTCTCACATAATCTAGTTTCCAAAAAACCCTAAAAATGTCGATTTTTATAAACTTCTTCGTGACCTACGTGTATGGCCATGTCACTTTTTTTAAATAATTTTAACAATTTTTCATGAACTTTGACTTTTTGACCATAATTTATGGAGAAAAAATCAACGCTCGTTAAATAACTAAAATTTATAAAAGTAAAACAATTAGAAAAAAAATAAAAAATTAATTAAATTTAAAAGTCAAAATATTTTGAGTGAATTATACTTGGTCCCTAGTCTATGATCAAATAGCCGGCGAGATCCTTATTTACAAAATGCATGTGCCCATCCCCTGTTAAGTTTTATTATAATCTCAGATTTCTGAAAAATCAAATCTATAATCGCTGTAATTAACAATATGATAATCTTCAGGGCAAGGCACTCAAGCATATCTGGTTTGTCACTTTCGCTGCTGTGTGCTGGACTATTTGGAGGCTACGTAACCGTGTCATCTTCGACGGTGCTACTATTGATCATGGCCGGCTGTGGTCTCTCATATTGAAGAGAATCTCTGAGTGGATACACTGGACTAGCTTGTCCGATGCCCTGGGTCCACAAGATTTTCTTTTGTTTCTGCAATCGTTGAATCGATTTGGTGTATGACTGATTGTGTTCTCTACAATCAGTAAAACGTTGCATGTACTATGTACTGCCTTTTGGGGAATTAAATAAATTTACTTTTCAAAAAAAAAAACAATATGATAATCTAAAAATAAAAAATATGAGGGATAACAAGGAAGGGGAACGGCGGCAGGAGGCAGCTGAGATGGTTGGGGGGAGAGGGGTAGGACAGATAGGAGAGAACTAGAGAGAGAAATCTGGCTCCGTTCTCACGTAACAAAGCCCATATTGATGTTTTGATGGCTCGATGTTCCCCTTCGTCCTCCACTGTCTCCACGCCCTTATTCCGATGAAGAACAACTTTGGGGACATCATCGGGACCAGGACAGAGCTTGTGTTCTTCCATCGGCCGGAGGGTGGCGGTCGTGGTCAGCGTCAGAATTTGAGTTATAGGGATAGTGACTTTTGGTTGGTGGAGGGAGAGATATGACGATTTTTTTTTATTAAGGGTAGATAAGTCATTTCAATGAGACTAATGGTTGATTAGGGTAGCAATGCACCAAAAATATAATTAAACAAAATCATTAACGAGAAAGACTGCACGCATTTCTAAAAAATACATACCAAATTATCTATTCGACTATACTAAAAATTCGAGGATAATTTACATTGAATGTTATTCCAAGTCAATATTTTTATAAATTTGTCAACATGTAAACATGGTGGACAAAGTTTTTATAGTATATTTTAGGAAATTAAAAAAATAAATCCAAATTGACTGATAGTAGTATTACGTTATTTATTTCTAAGGGTGTCAGTACGTTATATCTAATGAACGAACTTTAGAGTATTTAATTCATCATTTCAAAAGAGCTTGAACTACTTTCCACTGACATAATGGATATATAGCACTTGTGCACAAAAGTAAGTGGAGGCGGAGCACAAATATAGCATAACCGACAGGTTGGATCCAACTTGGATTTGTCTAGCTTTCAACAAAATGAAGTTGGATTTGTGAAGCTTCATAGATGGCTTGGCCAGCTCATGTTACAAATATATGTTAGATCATATTTTAAATTTATAACTTTTTGGTTAAGATACATATGAAAAGTTTATCAAACTTGTTATTTTATTCATTTTGACATCACGTTCGACTAAATTCAATGTCAAAGAAATTTTGAGTTAAAAATTTTCCTAGGTTCATTCGAAGTAAAAATCAGACAATTGAAAACTGATTTGAGTAACGATGAAAATTATATATTTTTTTACATATTAATATGATATGAAGGACATATATATTGCATTGGTCTTCTATATTTGATTATCTTAATTTTCTGAATTGATACAAAGATTTTAATACACTAACCAATACAACAAACCATGTCCATGGAATATGATCAATTGATATTGAACTAAAGAAAATAGAAGCTGAAATGTTGTGAATGATATTGGCACGGCTCAATCAGATCAAATGATCCAATTCATTAGGAATATTTGATTTGATTGAGCCATTCCAACATCACCTTTCACTTACCACTTCTAAGACCGAAGATCTAACGAGGAACCCTGAGGCTTGAAGAAAGAACTCACCAAATCACTTCGTCGGTTTGAAGTGGAAGAATTCCTTCAATAATATGATCACCCTTTTGAGTTAAAACCCTAAAAGAGCCAAATAGCACTTACCGAGATGGTCTAATGAATTGACTCAAAGTCGGTTCAATTCTTAAGAGAGATAACAAATTTGTGTAAAAATATGAGATAAAAAAGTAATGGTTCATTCTTCTTCTTTGTTGGTGGAATGCGAAATGGTTCGTCTGAATCGAAGGAGAACGAAGAGAGTGGAAACGATGAAAGAGATATATATCGAAATGGTTGAGACGTCTATATCTTCGCTTCATTTACGAGACTGATTAAATGCGTATATTATTGTTTCGTAGGTACCTACACCGCCTAGTGGTTGATGACATTAGCGCAAATTCCCTAGGAACAAAGAAGTTTTACGTTATTAACGTGTATCATGTGAATAACAATATGGTATTAACGAATAGATAATTACTAATTCATTAATAAATAACAAATTAATAAATTAATTCATTAATAAATAACAAATTTTACTTGTTATAGTATAGTTGTACAAGACTGTTATAACGAAATATTGTCACTGGTTGATTTACGATCACAAACATATGAGACATGTGACATACCAAAAGCGCATATTGGACATATGGCATGATATATGACATGCCACATAGGCATCACGTATTACGCCACATGTTGGCCCAAAAACTAATTTTACATTAGTAAACAATCTACATACATTCACAAATTCACATTTAGCAATGTGATAAATTGGAAAGTTTCAAATTCATCATCCATCTAATCCTACATACGATACATATAGGGAAAGGTTCATCAGAAAGTACGTAATAATAATTACTAGATGAATCTAATACGCAAGTATGTACAGTTTGATTAAAATAAAATAAACGAGTATTTCTTTTCCCGAAAAATAGCGAAGTAATCAGGTCACATGCTAGTTTATGCTTGGAGCATTAAATAATAATTTATATCTCAACCCAATCCGTACCCATAAAATCAGGATAATCGGAATATTAGTGAAAAACAATTAAACTTATACTAGGAAAGATTAGGACTAAGGAGATTTTGTTTTTTGTTTTTGGTCAAGTAGGACTAAGGAGATTAGAAACCGCATCATTTGCTCAAATGGCTTCTTGTATCCATGAAGTCGAACAGATTGCATTGTAATGCGTGGATGGTACAAAAAAAGGCCGAGAAACTACTAATACTAACCTTTACTAAGAATGGGGCTAAACCCAATAGATTTTATACTAAAAAATGTTACCCGAAAACCTAATATAGTTAGAATTTGTGAGAAGTCCCATCCAAAAAATCTGATGTGATCACGGGTTGAGACCAAAGCTGTATATGTACCGAAGTCAACATAATCTCATTGCATGGGAGGTAATCAGGTGATTCGGACCGGTGCATTTTCATCTGCCACAA
>SOPF01028198.1:0-37297 GCA_012979155.1 Hypericum perforatum
AGAATCGTCATCGTTATAGCCGCCAAGTAAGAGGAGGTTATTTTTTCTAGTGAGGCTGGGGGCAATATGGGTTTCGATGGAAATAAGGGAAGCGCTAAAAATCATAGAATACCGTGCGTGGCATGCAAGCATCAACCTGGGGATTTTGACTCGACGGGTAGCCTCGAAAAATATAGTTGGTCATTGGTCAACAGACTACAGTAGCTCTGAATGAATCATTGCCTTCGTAATGAATCAATAATGGTCTTCGGATTTTTGGGTTTGCCAAAGGGCATTGGTAACTGTATCTCTGACTCTTTGGTTGTGGAGTTTTAAGTTCTTATCGTGGGACTTAAGCTGAACTGGGAGAGAGAATTCTGCAGCATTAAAATGGATGTGGACTCGTAGTCGTGAGGTTTATTATGTCCACTCTCTAGCAATTCTGATTTCAGATGCATGCGAGCTTCTGACAAAGAGCTGGGAAATCCTTGCCCAATAATACAATCGTGTACAAAATTGAACTAATGTCGCCAAAAGATACTTGCCCAATGATACAATCCGTAGATGAGTTTACTTATTAAAAAATTTTTTGTTCGTGGTATAATTCCTGGCCATTGTAATGAGTGTAAAAATTTACTGAGAAAAAATGTGCAGACCAGGAAACTAAATTTAACTGTCGCAAGTCATCCAAATTCAAAAAGAGTAACCGGGAATCTCCAATTGACTGACCAGAAACTATGCAGAGGTTGGTGGACCATATATACTAAGCTACGAACATTAGTCACATTGGGTAACGAATATTTGGAGAATTGAGAAAAGAGACCAACCTAAGTTACAATTGAGTATCGGATTGCATGAGGGGTCAGTAAGTAATTGTCTCCGAAGCGGCTGAAAGTAGCAAGTATACTACAATGGAATTATTCAGACTAGCCGGATACCAGTTGGTTAATGGCATACAAAAAACATTCTGAAGCTGGATCATTTTCTACGAGCAGCGGACAGAGCATATTAATTATACAACTTCAAGCATAAACTAACAAGAAAACGTATCAAAACGGACAAATTGATTAATCATTGTTCATGAAGGTACACTGATGCGATAAATATCGGGTTAAAAATAGGTGCAAGAGAACACGATCGCACAAATAATAGAATGATAAGTAAGATCGTCTCCACAGGGACAGATAGATCAATTCTCTAAGTACTGGATTATGAATTCTCAATCTTAATCTAAGCAGTCAAAATTGAGTGATTGGTTGGTTCTAAACTATGAATCATACTATTGTTATTTGAATCTAGGGTTGTCAATCCTAAACCCTAACAACAATATCTAAGCAAAAGAAACAAAACGAAACAAAACGAAACGAAACGAAATAAGCGGATGCAATCTGTGCTACAAACTAAGGTTGTCAATCTCAGTTCTCACACACAAAACGAATCAATCAAACAATGAATAATCAAGCAGATGAATGAAAAACAACTCTTGACTACGAAGTATGAAAATACCGCGTTGATTGAAGATCCAAATCGTTGATTACAATCCTTGAAGTAAAGAGAAAGTAATAAAACCTAAAAGCTATGACTCTTGCGTGAAAACTGACCAAGAATGTCTTTAACCTAAGTTTCAAGGCCTTATATAGGTCCCTAGTACAAACCCTAAAAACGAAAGAGTTCTGGCCCGACTAAACAAGCAAAATAATCTTTTCTCGGACAATCCGCGCTGCCCAAGTCCAGCGGGTCGCTGGCTTTTCCAGCGGGTCGCTGGAACTCAGCAGCCAGCTTCAACTCGCCTTTGACACTTTATCCATTCCGCAAATTGCAAAACTCAAAACACGAAAGTTGTAGATCAAGATGTCGCGGATCTCCTCGTCTTGGAATCACTCAATTCGGAGTTTGTATGAGAAAGTTATGCATTTGCTAACAAACGTCGACGGATTGAGCCAAACCATTCTTCGTTAACTCTTCTCGCATTCTCACCAATTCTCGTCCCGCTTGCCATTCTCCCCGTACCTTGTCATCTTCATCTCCACTATCCAAGCACCTACAAAACAACCAAATTCCGACAGATCTCCCGCTCCTCAACATAAACACAAAATGCATGAAAACATACTCAACATACGACAAAATAGAATCAAAACACGAACAAACTACGCACAAAACATAGGTAGATGTGTGTACGTTTACACGCACATCATACACCACAGAGAGAAACACAGAGAAAATTCAGCCATATTTCTGACAAGTTCATAAATCTACATTGTTATAATTGTTAAACTGTCCTACGCAAGAAGAAGTACAGTCAAGATTGGAAATGCTACTCCAGAATGAAGAATGAACCAGGAAGTCATCTAATCCAAAATCATGATTCATTTGGCCAACTTAAACAATCAGTCAATGTTCATAATTTTTAGAGCCCGCTTCTCCTACTTTATGTCTCATGTCTCCTCCAGGAACTTTAAGTAAAGCTAAAGTTTCTTTATGTTCAACTACATGTAGGATGAACTTGTACGATTTGTTTTCAACATGCGTTCTTGTATTGGTGCCACAATCATAGGAAACCGCCATGCCATTCTGCAATCCTACAGCAACTCATCGTTTGTCCTCAAACCGATAAGTAACCCGAGAACCTCCATTCCTGATCCGTGGATGATGGAAAGCTTGCACCATGAAGTCCTCCACACCGTATTCTTTCATTACCCAGGCATTCGAATTTGGAGATAGTGTCTCATTGAGATAAACATAATGCATGACGGATAAATACTGCCTATCTTTCACGGAGATGGATTGGGTACGGAATCAAATTTTTTTGAACGGTATAGAATGATTTTTTTTTTTTTTGCAAAAATTCAAAAACCACAAGACCAATTGAAAAAAATTCCCACACGCAGGTATTACATGAAAAAATATCAATATTGTGACAATAAAAATAGGGTAAATTACATCTGACCCCCTCTTGTTTGGTATATTTAACGATGGCTTCCCTATAATTCGCATATCGATTAAAAAACTCTCTTAATTTGGAAAATTTGTACTATTCAGTCCCTCATGCCAGAACCGAGGTGTCATGCGAATTGACAAAAATACTCTTCTTTCTCCTTCCTCTTCCTCCTCCTCCTTCCTTCCTTTCTCCGCCCTCCTCCTCCACCTTCCTCTTTCTCTGGATTTCAAACTCCTCCTCCACCTTCCTCCTCCTCCACCCCCTCCTCTGCCCTCCTCCTCCTCTCCTCTTCCAGATTTTTTTCTCTCCTCCTCCTCCCTCCTCCTGCACCTTCCTCCTCCTCCTCTCCTCTTCCAGATTTTTTCCTCTCCTCCTCCTCCTCCTGTCTCATCCTCCCTCCTCCTCCCCTCTCCTCCTCCGCCCTCCTCCTCTGTTGTGATACCCCATATATGTACTGTTTGAAAGGCTTAAGTGATTTGATTGAAACTGTCCATACCAATAAGGTGCATCTTCTTTTCGGGCACACATCCTGAAAAAACTCCAAAGTCAAATGCGTTTGGCCGAGGGTAAGATCAAGATGGGTGACCTCCTGGAAAGTTTTCCAGAGTGCTTACGAGTGAGGACTAAGTATGCTGAAAAGACCTATGTTGGTACAATGGAGCGAATCGGTCAAATCACTAGGTGTTACATGTGCCTTCCTCCTCTCCTCTTCCGGATTTTTTTCTCTCCTCCTCCACTACCTCCCTCCACCTATCCTCTCCTGCTCCGCCCTCCTCCTCCACCTTCGTCCTCCTCCCTCCTTCTCCTCATCCTCTCCATTTTTGGATTTTTCCTCTCCTCCTCCCCCTCCCTCTTCCCCCAAATTTCCACCTACTTCCTCCTCCTCCTCCTCCTCCTCCTCCTCCTCCTCTCCATTTTTGAATTTTTCATCTCCTCCTCTCCATTTTCGAATATTTTCATCTCCTCCTCCTCCCCCTCCCTCTTCCTCCAAATTTCCCCTTTCTCCTCCTCCTCTCTCCTCCTCCGCCTTCCTCCTCGTTTCCATTTTTAGATTTTTTCCTCTCCTCCTCCTTCTCCCCCTCCATGTTCCTCCCAATTTCCCCTTTCTTCTCCTCCTTCTTCGCCCTCCTCCTCCTCCTCTCTCCTTCTCCTCCCTCCTCCACCTTTCTCTTTCGCCTCCAAAGTATTTTTCTCAAATTTCCTCATTTTTTATTTTTTTAATAGAAGGGTATATGTGTCATTTCTTGTACCTTATCCCCCAGAGAAATACGCCAGTTCTGGCGTGAGTGACTGAATCCTATAAATTTTCCAAACTAAGAGTTTTTTTAATCGATGTGCAAATTATAGGGGGACCAACATTAAATATACCAAACTAGAGAAGGAAGATGTAATTTACCCATAAAAATGCAAAAATATATATTGTTTTTTTGAAAAAATCTAAAACTATGGGACCAAGCTAAAAAAGCTTATGCATAGCTGCTATCACATGAAAGAAATGTCGATATTGCAAAAATACAAAAAATAAAAAACAAAAATACACATGCCAGTATCGCATGAAGAAATGTCAATATTGCATGAAGAAATGTCAATATTGCATGAAGTAAATGTCAGCGCGATTTGCCAAAAATACAAAAAATAAAATGCATATGCCGATATTGCATGACCGAAATGCCAGTATTGCATGAAACAAATGTCGATATTGCATCAAGAAAATGCCAGCGAAATTCACCCGGATTTTGTACCGCACAAAATTACTTATTAAGTCCGAACCCAATCTGTTCTCATATTTCACTGCAATTCTTGTACGTTTGGCCAATCTACTGATCAAACGAGCCGATCCATTCAAATAAATGGTTGTTAAGTGATCCATAGAAGGAGTTTCATTAGGTGTAACTATCTTCCAAGCTTTTTTACTCAACTCAAATATTTCGAATTGCATATGCCTATGATCACTTGAACATGAACTCAGGATTCTAATAACCTTGTAGTCGTTTCTTTGACCATCAAATCCGAAACCAACAACATCAGAATAATAATAACAATAAGAAATCTTGCGTTAAGGAGATGTCTGTAATGTAGGGTTCCATAAAACAGACTTCAATCCAATAGGAAATATTTAGGTTCAGCCTGAATGCAGTAAATTGCGATACACATATCAACCCATGACAAGAGCCATTGACTCGCTAGCTTGAACACGTGCAGTGAGTTAGACTCGGACCGTTGATCCGAGTCGGGGAGCTCACTCATCCAGGATCAGATGTCCATCATTTCCTCCTCTCTTTGTGCGATATATGTATAATATAATAAAGGAATTGGATTCTTTCGGGATTTTAAGGAAGGAACGAGTGAATATGGAAGGGCCAATTGTGTGGAGAAGATATTAGATAAGGAGAGGAATATGGACGTACTTGCATGGGATGTGGAGTTTTTTTTTAACCTTTTCGTCTTGGCCAAGCGCTTACACGTCTACTGGGACAAGGGAGGACATGTATGTTTGATTTTGATGGCGAGATAAGAAAGATCTGTTCCGCCATCAATTAATTGGTGGAGTTTGGTTCTTTGAGGAATTACATTCTTTGAAAGGTGTAGAAAATGCGAGAGGGAACGAAGAATAATTGTCTATAAAATGTAACAAAATTGTACACTGCCTTTCTAATTGTCCAGTCCGTGGAACATTGACTGCAATCTTCTCGTCATGCGTTACTTATTAATTTCATAGAGATTGAAGTTCAAAGTGTTCACTCAATTAAGTCTAAGCATCTTATTGTTTCGGTTAAGAAAGTGATTCGTCGTTGATTCATGTGGTATTGTCCGAAAATTGGATAGACTTCTCTAAGAAGTCTATTATTTAGTAGGTAACATTGATTAGATTATCCTTAAGGTTGCAAATTTATATATAACAACATGGTGGGGAGAGTTTGATTCTCGAAAAAAGTAGTTTTTGATGAAGTTATCTTCATCTCCTATTTAAGATAATTCACATATCTAAATTTGTAACCCAAATACAGTTTTACTAAAAAAATAAAGATAGTGAGAAGTTTCTGGTTCACAAAAAATGTGAGAAGTAAAGGAATTGCAGATCTATTAGACTAGGTTAATCAGAATTGGGTATTTAATTTTTACTGCGACATATTCTTAATGAATTTGTTAACTAAATGAACTGCTTGACTTAATTAAGCGAACACTTTGAACACAGAACTTAATGAAGTTTGCAGATTACTTGTTGATATGTAAACTGTCTAAGACTTGTCCATACGAACTTATAGGGAACTTAATATTTATTAATAAAACACCTTACATATAAAAATATATATATTCAGTATTTGCATAATATAAGAAAATCTACTGCATTGATATTTATACTATTAGCATTCTACCATCCTAGTTGACCAACTTCCCAGGGATCAAAGGCAAGTCAACCTCATCGCACCATTCCACGCACCTAGTCTCAAAGTAAGAGCTCTTCACTTGGTTAGGCCAATAGCTCACCCAAACACGTCCTCCAATCCTCCACTTCAATACGCTCCCTTCCATTTCCTTGCTCAATCTCCACCCCACCCCATCCCCGTACTCATCCCCCGAAAACACCAACCCTCCCGTCTTGGCGAACGGCCTATTGGACCCTTGGAACCCGACCCCAGGGCGATCACCTGGGGTCGGGTTCCAAGTGGCGATCTCATTGCCCGACACGTTGTCGTATAACACCGCCTCGAAGACCGCAGCGTTGCCCTCCGCATCCTGATCCCACCTCCAGTTCCTTATCCTTGACTTAGTTGACATCCCGACTCTAGTTTTAATCTTGTTATTAATGCTAGTTCTAACGCTACGTTGTGATTCCACTTCCCGTTGCATGTTCTCAGTGGACCGGCCCAAACTCAGCCCACTAACATAAGTGGCACCGACTTCCGGCCCAACCCAAACCCTGGCCCTAGAAACGAAATGCCTCTCCTCTCCGAATCCACCACTCCCTCCGTCTTGGCTAAACCCGAGCCTCGCCACGTGGAAGCGTAAGTTGTCGACACGTGCAGTCACCTGAATATACCCGTCGTAGAACTCGACGGAATATTCGAACTGGATAACAGCCTCCAGTTGGTGATGCCCCAACGCATACTTAAGAACAGACTCCTTTGAGTCAACAATTGGGTGATTGTGATCCTTAGAGGAAGTTACCTTCATACCCAAGATAGGAACGTACCCCTTAAGGGCCCACAGCCCATGGGCCTCTGTTGCATATGAGAAGCCCAATTTCTGGCCCATCAAGGGTAGAATCGTCTTAAGCCCACCTGCCACTTGAGGTTTAGCTTGGATCTCCCTCAGGATAAGCCATTTAGTCAACATGTACCCTACGGTCCGCATAATGCAGAGCTCCGCGTCAGCCCCGATTACATCCAAGAACGTTCGCAGCACCGGCGCGTGCTTACACGAAAACAGCTCGATGTTGGGGTCGAGAAGGGACTCGAAGAACATTGACCCGACCTCGCTTGGCGCGTCAAACACACACAGCCAGAACAGGCGCGTGAGGAACACCAAGTCGAAGAACACTGAGAAGGACTCCGGGGAATGGGTGTCCATGATCCAGGAGACCTGTTCTGGTTTTATCTGTTGGAGGTTGGACCGTGGGCAAGTGCTGGTCTGGGCCACAGGCGACCTCACGATGGTCTCGTCGAGGAGCTGGAGGATCAGTGGCAGGAAAGGCCTGGTCGAGGCGAGAGGACACGTGTCAGAGACCCATAAGGCCTTGGAAGCCGTTAAAGAATGGAATCCTTCCAGGTATAAGCTGAAGCTGACCAAGACCTCCGAGTTGGAGCTGGTCGTCCGCTCCGCCCTAAGTTGAACCTCCCGAGTCGACCCGTCCCCACTCGTGGTGTAGCTCGCTAGCTTGAACACGTGAGACGAGTCAGACTCGGACCGTTGATCCGAGTCGTGGAACTCACTCATCCATGACCAGATGTTCAGCATTTCCTTCTTCTGTGTGTGATATAGTTATAATCTAATGAAGTAATTGTGATTCTTTGGTGGGTTTTAAGGAGGGAACGAGTGAATATGGAAGGGCTAATTGTTTGGGAGATTGAATTTTGGAGTCGGTGTGATTTTAAATGAAGGCAGATATGCTTCACTTTCGAGTTGAATTTGTGTGGAGAAGATATTAGGAGAAGAATATGGACGTACTTGCATGGGACGTGGAGTTTTTTTAACCGTTTTGTCCTGGCCAAGATGGCTTACACGTCTACGGGACAAAATGAGGATATGCATGTTTGATTCTGAGTCGCACAAATTTTCTGTGTAGATAGTAGTCATGTTGACGTGGCTGTCCATTGGTTAAAGTCTAATGGTTTGACACATTATCTGTTGGTTCTCAATTTTTATTAGGAAACATGTTATTTACATTCATATGATCAATTAACTTCAACTATCTAGATGTCATTGCTTCGTCTGTGTGACACTGTTGATTCCATTGTGGACATTGTTGCTTTCGTGATGATTCTAGAGATTTTGAATATTTCATTCAAATTAGTGAAATAACATACCCCATGAATGTAACTATTGATGTTGCATGTCTTGAAATTGGATGGAATTTGTGCACTAGATTAGGATATATGGAAGTCGATGCAAGTGATGGACACTTTCTCCATAAGATGAGATTATCTTGTATATTTCAGTGCATACGAGTTACGACAATCGTCTCCAAGATACAATGACTGTTGAGCATTTCCAAGATCGTTGCACGACGAATCTTGAAATTTCGGGCAAACTCATATATACCCAAAACTTTCAAACAATTTTTTTGTGAAGAAAGGAGGGAGAGAAGACAACAACGTTAGGAGAAGTTCCTAGCAGTGCTTGTTGCTTGGATAGATTGAAGGGCCACGAGCATCTTGCAAAGAGATAAAACCTGTGGCCAGCATGTTGCTCAAGCCTTATCTAGCCTCCAGCCCCCTTCGCATCCCTTTGGACTTTCCTCTATTGGCTCCTGTCGATTGTCTAGAGTGCTCAAAAATTCTGTAAAACCTGATACCTTTTTATAGCTCCTCCAGCTCCTCGCGACATGGCAGCGTGCTAAGTGCACCTCAAGGACCCAGGCACCCGCACCTGGATGGTGCTTCCGTGCTCGTACTCGTGTTTGTGCTCAAACAGTGAAACACCGTCCTTGCAGCTGGCAACGAGTCAACCTAAGAGTGGTCAACTAATTGGAGAGCTAAGAATTAAATTTCCTTATAAACAAAAAAAATTCCTTGCTGAAATCGACGTGGTACACATCTTCCTAACTTTTTAATTTGACTTTGGACTTTTGGGCTTTTTGAACTTATTCACCCATTGTCCCAACAATATGATATAGTGTTAGAAAAATATATGGGCCACATAGACGTGGCCAAGAATTGAATCTAATTCGTAATTCGATTCAAATCGATTCGATTCATATATAATTTGATTCGTCAATAATTCAATTCGAATTCGTATTGCTATGAATTAAATTTGGTTTAAGATATTTATAATTCGCCAAATCGATGAATTTAATTCGAATCGATTCGAGTTATATTCATATTGAGTTTGATTAACTTTTTTATATAATATATATATATATTAGGGTAAAAAAATCTCAAACACTCCTAAAACTCTAACTCAATTAGTTATTAAATCATAAACTTTAAATCCCAAGTCTTAAATCCTAAAATCCTAAACCCTAAAATTAATTATATACTAAACCGTAAACTTTTAAATCCTAAACCCTAAAAATTATGAAACCCTTAAATCCTAAATCGTAGACAATTTATTTTGGCGCATTAAGTGTAAACTCACATTTTAGTTTATTTCTTTTTATCAAAAAATGTTAAACATTTATTCATTATTTTTTTTAATTTTTTATTAAATATTAAATATTTAAGAATCAATTAGAATTCAAAGATTTATAATTCGTATTCAATTCGTCGTTAGACGAAGTAAATATGATTTAATATTTTGATAATTCAAATTCGAACCAATTCGATTCGAATTCAAACTGTGGTCAGGTTTAACCTCACACACGAATTAACTCCATTATACAAAATATGATAGGTTCCGCGTCAGTCTAAGGAAAACGGTAAATGTAAACCTAAATTGAGATAGTCAAGTTGCGTTATTCAAAAACCTATGTATAAATTTCTTAATTAAGTGTTGACGAAATTCCACAAGGTGCATTATGAGGAAAAAAACTTTAAGATGGGTCAGAGATGGTTTAAAAAGTCGTCTGGGCCCAATAGAAGCCCAAACCGAGCCTAAAAACACTAAGAATCATTCTAAATGGTAACATCAAAAGAGGTGTGGGAAAATGCTCCATAGATGGGGTACCGAATCAAATTATTCAGAATTGTAAGGAATGAGTTTTTTTTTTTCAAAAATTCAAAAACCACAAGAATGAACAAATCCCCACACGGACGGTTATGAGATGAAGAAATTGTCGATATTGCAAAAATAAAAGTAAAAAAACATACATGTCGAGAGAATTTTTTTTAACAAAAATCCAAAACTACGAGACAAAAGCTAAAGAAACTTACATTGGTTGATATCACATGAAAAAAAATACTGATATTACAAAAATAAAAAAAAATACACATGTCGGTGTCACATGAAAAAAATGTCGGTATCACATAAAAGAAAGAAAACATCTAAAAACACTTTGAGCAATACTTAAAGTATCTCTCTCTACTTGTCTCATCTTCTAGTAATAAATCCACAAACACCTTTCCCTCCTCATAGGCTAAAAAATTAAAAAAATGGCCGATAGTGAGAGGAAGATCAGACTGGAGAATTTTCCGTATTCAAGTGGCAAGAACAGGGTGAGAGAAGTAAGTTGGGCTTCTTAATTTGATTTTCTTTTTCTTTATTTAGTTCTTTTATTGAATTAGATGGTGATTAATAAAATTTAATTGCATGCATATTAAAATTCGTACTTTCTCAAAATAAAATGCATGGGGGAAGGGAGAAGCTAGGGGACATAATCACTGGATTGTGACAATTAATATCGCCAATGGGAAAGGTAAAACATTAATTGGGAAGCAGGCTACATTTAAGTTGTTTGTTGGAAATTAGTCATTGTTTCCTCAAGTCGCTCTTTAATTAATTATTTTAAAAGTGCTATTAGGTTCATTTTCTCTTTGAAGTCTGTTGATTGGATTCATTCGCTGAACATTTTGGGTGTTTAATTTAGGTAATGGAGAGATTAATGTTGTATTTGTTATGGGGAATTGTTGAAAACTGTTGACCAGACTGATACGGCGTCGGTTTTGCATGAAGCGATGGGATACATCATGTTCCTCCACTATCAAGTTCAGGTCTTGTGCTCTCCTTACCTGCAACACCAACATGTAAGTCAAGCTCTTGAAAGAACTATCGGTTAAAATAGATGATAACAGGTTACGGTCTTGATTCTTATAGTGACATTTTTCTATGAAAAATATATATCTATGCACAGAATGTTGAAGAAACTGGGGAAGGAGAGGAACCGAGAAGAAATCTAAGAAGCAGGGGATTGTGCTTGTTCCCGGTAAAATGTACCGTTACACGTGGCGGGCAGAAATGGCGCCGACTGTTGGTCACTAGAAGGAATGGTCAACAAGGTCGGATCATCCGATGTAAATCTGAATCAACCACGTTACATAAGGACTTGGACAAGGCTAAAGCTATGTAATATGGTCAAATATGTTAAATATTAGGTGGTGTTTAAGTACTTCTTTTCGCAAGTAATAGATGTGGCGTTTTTGGGGTAGGAGAGACAGAAGTTAACTTTTACCTTTTTAACAATTTTGATTAATAGTGGATGTCTGATCCTCCACTAAAACAAAGAACAAAGATGTCCGATCCTCTACTTGGGTGTTATCACTTTCTCCTTTTGCTAGTATAGGCTTTTCAGGCTCGTTAGCCTTTTTATATACTGTTTGGACTCAAAACGGTTCCACTATTTTCCGATGAAAATTTGATGTCATTTTGAATTATGAGAATGTTAAGTTCTTGTTTATGCCTCGGGATGGCAGACAAAAGTGGCCATTTTGTTAATTCCTACCTCACGCGACTCATGACATAGAAATCAATATTGTCCAGTTTTATTCAGAAATCGTGTAATTTTGGCATACAAGAGCTGGGACTTGTTATCATTCTCACATAGAAAATATAATATTTTGCCAACTATAAGTTGGAGCATCTTTACAAAATTAATAGATAAAAAATGGTAGAACTCAATATGGAGAGCACGTGGATTATAACAATCTAAGGAGTTTTGGATGCCTCATTTATGTTCATGTAAATGAGAATGGACTTTACTTTTATTGTATTGATTATGAAAGATTACAGGAAACTATATATATACATGAGGAAGAAGAGAGACAAACATAAGCAGCAAATTAATTACATTTAAACTATAACGGCTAGTAGCCGTTGCTTGGGAAAAGAAGGCGCGAGAATCCTGGCGCGAAGAACCGTTGAGGAGAGAGAAGGAAGATGGAACGACAGCAACGGGAAACGACAGCACACCAGCATAATCAAACACAGCAGACATTCCAAACATCCAAGCACCTCGGAAACCAGGAGAACATGATCAAACCATGAAGAACATCCTCATACTTCAACACTCCCCCGATTGTCAAAACAGATTGTTGGGTGCCCTTTTTGACCATGGATAAGTTCTGGGCAGATTGTATATGTGTTGTACACTTAGTTAAAAGTAAGGATTGAAAGGAGTTATGATGATTGGATTCGTTTGATTAGTTTTAGACGGCGGGTTATACTTTTACCGTTATTCGTTATTTTGAAGTGTTGGCAGAATTTTGGTTTGAGAATTGGGAGGTTAGCCTCATTATTGTGATTTGGGATTATATACAGAGGTTCCTCAAGGTGTGTGGGTAAAGAAGAATTATTTTGAAGGCTTTAAGTGAAAGGCACAGATTCAGCAGTCAGTGTGTTCGGTGGATCTTCATTGTGTAAGTGGATGGACCATGATATATTGGTTGTGCTTGTTATATGCATGTTTCGGATCTTGATTTATGTGCGTCTCATGCATATGTTATATGTTTGGTATATTGTGATCATATTGTGACAAATGAGAGGATTGTGAATAGCCGGCTAGATTACTAGCTCAGGGCTAATTTTATATGTTTGATTGTCCATATGAGATGGATTCTGAACTATTGGTTATATGTTTGATCTGTTATATGTTCTGTGAGAGAAATGAACAGGCTTTCCCGTACTAACCGGGGATGTTAGTCTATGAGCTCATAGTTTGGGGGATATCACTAGTTTACATGTGTTTGCTATTAGTAGCTTACATTTGTACGCTAGCTTCTGTTTGTTTGTGGACGGAGATCTGTTTTGGCCATTTGGATATCCCCTAGCAGTCAGAGGAAGGGGCCTTTCAAAACCTGTTCATCGCTCTATATTTTTGACTCTATGCATTTACGTGGTTATATTTGTATTTTCTGTAATTTGTACATCATATGGTCATCATGCATTTTGAGCTTAGTTATGTCGAACATGGTTAAGTTCTGTGATACGTATATCTCAAACATAACTAATATGTTATGTTCTATCTTCTTACTAAGTGTTTCCCAACACTTACCCCCTTACTAATCTATCTCAGGTTCTGAGGTGCCTTAGTAACGTTTGTTTCTGGAGTCCGTGGTTCGAGTCTTTCATATTCGTTCAAGGGCCACTCTTTTGAGGTCTCCAGACTTGTGCCATCCTTGTGTATCCATAGACGCTCCGTAGTAGTTTTCGATATTGGATCTACTTCTGTATAATCTTTATCATAGTTGTGTGAGAGATTTATTCAAATTTTGTTATGTTTCTGTAACATATTTGCATATACTATATCTTTCGCATGTTTGTATGATATAAGATATGATAAGATTGTGTATGTAATATTTGAGGCTTGCTAGATTGCATATTCGTAGATATTTTGCTATGTGGTCTAGCGCCGGTCACCGACCTGAGTCTGGGTCGTGACAGAGTTAGTATCAGAGCTTAGGTTTGATTTGGTTGACTAGGTTATTATGAATGTGTTTTGTCATACCCTACGGAGCATAGGATCCATCATGTCTTATCCTTCTTTGTATAAGCTTATTTTGTGGTCTTTAAAGTGTGACTTGTCTTATAGGAAAGATATGCTTGTACCACAAAAGGATACTGAGACCACTATGAGGGAGCCAGGGGAAAGCTCTGATGGACCTCGAGATGAGGCTACACTGGGAGATAACCACACTTCTACTACTACGGCCATACCAGCTGAGACAGGTCAACTAGTTGGTGGCATTTCTGGGCGTAATATTGATGTAGTAGACAGAGTGATGATGGCGATGGAGAAGTTCATTACTGCTCAACAAAGTCAACTTGAGAAGATGCCTCGAGATGATTCTTTGGTAGAGTTTCTGAAGTTGGATCCACCCATATTTTCTGGGATACGTGATGATCCTGAGATGTTCTTAGATGAGATGGAGAAGAGGTGGAAAATTCTTAATTGTAATAGTAAGAGAATGGTAGAACTTGCCGCATTTAAGTTAACAGATGAGGCAGAAGTATGGTTTCAATCCGTGGACTCAGTTGGATGGACATGGGAGAAGTTCAAAACTTCTTTAAAGGATCGCTTTTTGCCTGAAAGTTTGAAAGATGCTTGTGCATTCGAGTTTGAGAGGTTGGTCAAGACATCAGAAATGACTGTGATGGAATATGATCAGAAGTTTTGTCAGCTGTCCCGTTATGCTAAGCATCTAGTTCCAGATGAGGAGAAGAAAGTGAAGAGATTTATTCGAGGATTGGATGATGCAATGTTCAAGGTTATGTATCCACGAAGATTCCAGACTTATGCAGCAGCAGTAGATTGTGCAAGAACCTTAGAAATGCGAGATAATGAACGGATTGCAAGGCAGAAACAAGCCAAGGTCCAGAGGTTTGATCGACCATCACAATATAGTTCAAACCAGAATTTTGGACAACCACAACAACAAAGGCAGAACTTTCAGTCTAATTTTCCGAGAGGTGGAGGATCATATGGGGGATTCTGGAGAGGTGGTGGTCCTCATGAACAAAGAAGTAGCTCTGGACAATCAGGCAATCAAGGACAATCAGGTGGTCAAAGGTAATTTGGTGGTTCTATGAATTGTGCTAGCTGTGGAAAGCAACACCCTGGGAGAGCATGCTACAAACAGACAGGTGCTTGTTTTGGATGTGGCAAGTTTGGACACCAAATTAAGGATTGTCACGCAGCTAAGGCTAGGCAACAAGCACAACTTACGAGTCTATCTGGTCGACCTCAGGAGCGAGATCAAAGTTTAGCTAGCCAGAGCTATCAGGGTGAGAACTCAGGTTCGAGAGGAAAAGAGCCAGTGGAGCAGATTAGTGGTGGTCCAGCTCGAATATATGCTTTGACAAAGAAAGATGCTAATGCTTCCAATACAGTGGTCTCAGGTATACTTCCTATAGGCTTGTCACGTGCTCGAGTCTTATTTGATTCGGGGTCAACACACTCATTCGTGTCACCCCAATTTGTCAAGTTCTTTGATAGTCCACCTTCGTTATTGAAAGAGCCATTAGATGTTTGTACTCCTTCAGGTCATATCATTCATGTGCATTTAGTTCATAAGTCATGTGTGATAATCATAGATGGTCATGAGATGTTGGCTGATTTGTACATATTAGACATGGATGATTTTGATATGATTTTAGGGATGGATTGGTTATCATCATACCATGCTACTGTTGATTGTTTTAAGAAGATTGTGAGGTTCAGTCCTGAGGGTGAACCAGAATTTATTTTTCGGGGTGATGGGATGGTTCCACCAAAGATTATTTCATGTTTAAAGGCTTGCCGGTTGTTAGAAAGGGGTTGCGAGAGTTATTTGGCTATTGTTAAAGAAGTGGATTCAGATGCAGATCAGATAAAAATGGATGACATTCCTATTGTGAGAGATTTTCCAGATGTATTCCCAGATGAGTTACCAGGTTTACCACCTGAGAGAGAGATTGAGTTTTGCATTGAGTTATTGCCAGGGACAGAACCAATCTCGATACCACCATATCGGATGGCACCTGCTGAATTAAAGGAGTTGAAGGTACAATTGCAGGATTTGCTAGATAAAGGATTTATACGACCGAGTGTTTCTCCATGGGGTGCTCCAGTATTATTCGTTTGGAAGAAAGATGGTAGTCTGAGGTTATGTATTGATTATCGCAAGCTTAATAAGGTGACAATTCGTAATCAGTATCCTCTTCCACGCATTGATGATCTGTTTGATCAACTAAGGGATGCCAAGTGGTTTTCTAAGATTGATTTATGATCAGGATATCATCAGTTGAGAATCCGGAAGGAAGATGTGGCTAAGACAGCTTTCAGAACTAGATATGGGCATTATGAGTTTTTAGTCATGTCATTCGGTCTTACTAATGCACCAGCTTACTTTATGGGTCTAATGAATCGAGTGTTTAAACCATTCTTGGATCAGTTTGTAGTTGTGTTTATTGATGACATACTGATCTACTCGAAGACTAGGGAAGAGCATGAGAAACATCTATGGTTGGTTTTGAAGACTTTGCTTGATAATAAATTATATGCTAAATTGTCAAAATGTGAGTTTTGGTTGCAGAGTGTGGCATTCCTAGGACATGTTGTGTCCAAGGATGGAGTGTCAGTTGATCCAGCAAAAATAGAAGCAGTGGTAAATTGGCCGACTCCTACAAATGTTACAGAGGTACGTAGCTTTCTTGGATTAGCTGGATATTACAGAAGATTTGTGAAAGGGTTTTCTACTTTGGCTGCTCCACTTACTCGATTGACACAGAAAAATGCTAGATATATATGGGGGGAAGACTGTGAGAAGAGTTTTCAAGAGCTGAAATATTTATTGACAAATGCTCCAGTTTTGGCATTACCATCAGCATCTGGCAGCTATTCTGTGTACTGTGATGCTTCCAGAGTTGGGTTGGGATGTGTTTTGATGCAGGATAAGAATGTGATAGCGTATGCATCTCGACAGTTGAAGAAACATGAGAAAAACTACCCAGTACATGATTTAGAAATGGCAGCAGTTGTGTTTGCGCTCAAGATATGGAGGCATTATCTCTATGGTGAGAAATTTGAAGTGTTTACTGACCACAAGAGTTTAAAGTATATCTTTGAGCAAAGGGATTTAAATATGAGGCAAAGGAGATGGATGGAATTTTTGAAAGACTATGATTGTACGATTAATTATCATCCTGGCAAAGCTAATGTAGTTGCAGATGCTTTGAGTCGGAAGTCAGCGGGTAGCTTGGCACATATGTCAGTGATACGAAGACCTTTGATTTCAAGCCTACATGAGTTACTTGACCAAGGGTTGGAGCTGACTACAGTTTTAGATGGAGAGAAACCAGTGATATTGGCTGAGTTACATTTACAATCAACGATACGGGGTCGAATTGTGGATTTACAAAGACAGGATCCTGAGACTGTAGAGATGATTAAAAAGGTTGAGAATGGTGAATTGCCAAAGTTCTCCCTTAGTGCTAATGGTGTCTTACAGTATGGTACTAGATTGGTTGTTCCTAATACAGGAGATGTGAGGAGAGACATCATGAGCCAAGCACACAAGGCAATATATAGTATGCATCCAGGTTCGACCAAGATGTACAATGACATGAAGAAACAGTACTGGTGGAATGGTATGAAAAAGGATATCGGTGAATTTGTCGCTAAGTGTTTAACTTGTCAGTAAGTAAAGGCAGAACACCAAAGACCTTCGGGTTTGTTACAGCCATTGAGCATTCTAGAATGGAAGTGGGAGCAGATTACCATGGATTTAGTAGTAGGTCTCCCAACTTCACCTCGAGGGTTTGATTCTATTTGGGTGATTGTGGACAGATTGACGAAGTCTGTACACTTTTTGCCTATTAAGAGTAAATATGATGCAGCAAAGTTTGCCCAACTATTTATTGATCAGATTGTTCGATTACATGGAGTTCCTATCTCGATAGTTTCAGATCGAGGTACGCACTTTACATCCCGCTTTTGGAAGAAATTTCAGGATGCTATGGGTACACGATTAGATTTGAGCACAGCTTTTCATCCGCAGACAGATGGACAGTCAGAACGGACAATTCAAATATTGGAAGATATGATGCGAGCATGTGTGATGGATTTTGGTGGAAGTTGGGAACAATATTTACCTTTGATAGAGTTTGCTTATAACAATAGTTATCAATCCAGTATTCAAATGGCACCGTATGAAGCATTGTATGGTAGGAAATGCAGATCTCCGATATGTTGGGATGACGTTGGTGAGAAACAACATTTGGATCTTGAATTCATTCATGAGACAATTGATAAGGTTAAGGTGATTCGAGAACGCCTACAGGTAGCTCAAAGTAGGCAAAAGTCATATGCATATAAGAGAAGAAAAGATATTGAATTTGAAGTGGGTTCCAAGGTATTTCTCAAGGTATCACCGATGAAAGGGATCATGAGATTTGGAAAGAAAGGTAAACTGAGTCCAAGGTATGTGGGACCATTTGAGATCTTGGAACAGGTTGGTCGAGTGGCTTATCGATTAGTACTACTACCTACACTCTCAAATATACATCCAGTATTTCATGTCTCATTGCTTCGGAAGTATTTACACGATCCCTCACACGTACTAGACCAACCAAATATGGACTTCCGAGAAGATCTTACCTATGAGGAGCTACCTTTACGGATTGTAGATCGACAAGTGAGAAGTCTCCGGACTAGAGACCTTCCGTTTGTGAAAGTGGAATGGCAACATCATTCTCCTGAAGAAGCTACATGGGAACTAGAGAAAGACATGCAAGAGAAGTATCCATATCTGTTCGAGTAACATGGTACGTAATTTATATCTTTGGTAAAATTCGGGGACGAATTTTCATAAGGGGGGAGAATTGTGAAACCTCCAAAATGATTGGTCACTATTGCATCGTGATATTCACATGAGAATTGGTTTTAGGAGTCATTTATACGTTCACTCGAAGAATTTTCAAGTATCGTAAAATTAGTTGACCAATTTCGGACAGTTTGACCTTTGAAGGGTACAAAAATCATAACTCCTTCAATATAGCTTCAAAATAAGAAATTTCAACGGTTCCAGAAACTAGAGATGGGGCGGAACAAATTATCTGATTTAACATTTTGACAAAAATGGGAGAAAGACCGTCATACTGTAACATCTTTCAGGTGGCATGATCTGATTGGTCCTTAAACTTTTGTCTTCTTCTTAGATATTTTGTTAAGAGGTGGCTTGACAATTATTGGAGTTTATCTATCTTTTACCATATCTTAGAGATTATCATTCAGAGACAGAATACTCATCTCCTTGGTCATAAAACGAAATTTGAAGAGAAAGAGGAGAATAGGCTAAGAAGGTTGAAAAAGGAGAAAAACGTAGCTTGACAAAGATTGACTCGGTAAGCCTTCTTCCCCTCAGATTCAGATTTCGTGGTAGTTGAGAAAGTTGTAGATGATGAAGATATCTTTCTAATGGTTTAAACCGCTTGTTGATCGGATCAAGGAATCATCGGGAAATTGGTTTTGAACAGACAGACGTTTTCTGAGGTGGTCGGAGAGCGACGGGAAGAAGATTAGCTCGGTAAGTGGACTTAGATTTTGAATTAGATCACCAAAATTTAGGAGATTATAGAGAACTTCAAGTTATTTCTGTTCGTATATTATAGGAGGTATTGGATCATAGAATCGACAGAAAAGTTATTTTGAATCTGGTCGTTGTTGAAAGAGCACAGAGCTGAAGTAGTTGAGGAAAACGAGTTTGGTAAGTATACTTAGACTTTGAATCAGATCATGAAATTTTGATATGTTGTAGAAGACCCTCTTAGCTTTCTAACCGTATATTTATGTCCTGATTGGATCAATAAATCATATTGAAGACATGGTTGGGATTCGGACTAGTCAGCTGTGTTCAGATTGAAGGGATTAAAGATAAAGGCTTGGTAAGTGATTTGTTTGGAAATTTCGATTAATACATGGATTATGAGATATCAAGTACATACCGGGGAAGTCATGTAAAGTGTTGTTTGAGGTGGATATGATCTGTTATTGAGTTATAGACGTTGGTTGTTGAGGATAACGTGGTTGGACATTGATTGTTCTTCGTTTATGTTCCGATTGTCAAAACAGATTGTTGGGTGCCCTTTTTGACCATGGATAAGTTCTGGGCAGATTGTATATGTGTTGTATACTTAGTTAAAAGTAAGGATTGAAAGGAGTTGTGATGATTGGATTCGTTTGATTAGTTTTAGACGGCGGGTTATACTTTTACCGTTATTCGTTATTTTGAAGTGTTGGCAGAATTTTGGTTTGAGAATTGGGAGGTTAGCCTCATTATTGTGATTTGGGATTATATACAGAGGTTCCTCAAGGTGTGTGGGTAAAGAAGAATTATTTTGAAGGCTTTAAGTGAAAGGCACAGATTCAGCAGTCAGTGTGTTCGGTGGATCTTCATTGTGTAAGCGGATGGACCATGATATATTGGTTGTGCTTGTTATATGCATGTTTCGGATCTTGATTTATGTGCGTCTCATACATATGTTATATGTTTGGTATATTGTGATCATATTGTGACAAATGAGAGGATTGTGAATAGCCGGCTAGATTACTAGCTCAAGGCTGATTTTATATGTTTGATTGTCCATATGAGATGGATTCTGAACTATTGGTTATATGTTTGATCTGTTATATGTTCTGTGAGAGAAATGAACAGGCTTTCCCATACTAACCGGGGATGTTAGTCTATGAGCTCATAGTTTGGGGGATATCACTAGTTTACATGTGTTTGCTATTAGTAGCTTACATTTGTACGCTAGCTTCTGTTTATTTGTGGACGGAGATCTGTTTTGGCCATTTGGATATCCCCTGGCAGTCAGAGGAAGGGGCCTTTCAAAACCTGTTCATCGCTCTATATTTTTGACTCTATGCATTTACGTGGTTATATTTGTATTTTCAGTAATTTGTACATCATATGGTCATCATGCATTTTGAGCTTAGTTATGTCGAACATGGTTAAGTTCTGTGATATGTATATCTCAAACATAACTAATATGTTATGTTCTATCCTCTTACTAAGTGTTTCCCAACACTTACCCCCTTACTAATCTATCTCAGGTTCCGAGGTGCCTTAGTAACGTTTGTTTCTGGAGTCCGTGGTTCGAGTCTTTCATATTCGTTCAAGGGCCACTCTTTTGAGGTCTCCAGACTTGTGCCATCCTTGTGTATCCATAGACGCTCCGTAGTGGTTTTCGATATTGGATCTACTTCTGTATAATCTTTATCGTAGTTGTGTGAGAGATTTATTCAAATTTTGTTATGTTTGTGTAACATATTTGCATATACTATATCTTTCGCATATTTGTATGATATAAGATATGATAAGATTGTGTATGTAATATTTGAGGCTTGCTAGATTGCATATTCGTAGATATTTTGCTATGTGGTCTAGCGCCGGTCACCGACCTGAGTCTGGGTCGTGACAGAAGTCTCCATTGACAAAACCGCGTTGGACCACGAAATATAATTGGATCCATTGAAGGAAACTGTGGTTATCTTCAACCCAGTATTTCCATCCATTTCTGCGATTTTCTTGAGATAACCACGAGCAACACCTTGCCTTGGAAGCTCAGAGGCATTGACATTAGAGCTATCTTCACTGGTAGACATAATGGGGTTAAAAAACAAATTTTAGATTTGGTTAAATGGATCTTGCTCTGATACCATGTAAATGAGAATGGACTTTACTTTTATTGTATTGATTATGAAAGATTACAGGAAACTATATATATACATGAGGAAGAAGAGAGACAAACATAAGCAGCAAATTAATTACATTTAAACTATAACGGCTAGTAGCCGTTGCTTGGGAAAAGAAGGCGCGAGAATCCTGGCGCGAAGAACCGTTGAGGAGAGAGAAGGAAGATGGAACGACAGCAACGGGAAACGACAGCACACCAGCATAATCAAACACAGCAGACATTCCAAACATCCAAGCACCTCGGAAACCAGGAGAACATGATCAAACCATGAAGAACATCCTCATACTTCAACAGTTCATAACCGCACGAGTGACAAATTCGGTGAAAAGGGGAGAGTGTTTTTTTTTTTTCGGTTATCCTAGAAGAGCTATCGAGTATATTACTTGATAAGTGGTGTTATGTGTAATAGTCGTGATGTGAGTTTGGTGGAAAACCAATTTTCCTTCATAGAAGTCTTGACGGGGAGGAGCAGTTAAGACTTCTTCGGGAGTACCAGCAGTAGAAGTATTTGAGGAAGTGGAGAGCTTGGTTGGTGGAGGACAGGCTACGGTCGGACCAACTGAAATAGCTAGGTCCAAATCCGCAGAAGCTTGGGAGAATTCTGAGATGCGAGTGGTGGAAAATGAAGCCAGTGTTATGGAACTGGTACCGGTCATAGCATTGGAAGAAGGCAAACCACGAGGGGTTCGAAAATAGCCTGCTCACTTGAGTAATTATGAAGTAACATTACTACCCTCCGTCGCGTTACTAAGCTTCTTGCAACTGGTATAGCAAATTTAGAGAGGCGTTATTGAAGACAAAGTTCACATTAGATAATATTTTATCATAGAGGAAGCTCGAACGCCTCAGGGGTTAGTGCTTAGTCAACCTAACTACACATTAGATATTCTTGAAGGTTATGGGAAGGAAAGAGGCAAGCCAATGGAGTTCGCGACGGAACAAAATCATCGGGTAGCTGACGTTTGTCGGCAAATCCTAATCAATATTCACAAGGTTTATTACTCAATCTATTTTTTGTGGAAATTAATTGTATTCGACGTAATATCATTACTTATTGTTTGTATTGACATTCTTAATACATCAAAAAATTGAGTTTTGACTAGAAAAATGGATGAGACGCTACAAAAAATATCAAGTGCACACCTCTTTATGTCACCATTGTATCCTTGCATGTAGAAAAAAAAAATTTAGTTTGTAGTGCCAAGTGAATTCACTGATATTGGTACAACTATGGACCCAAGTCTAGCATGTGACAATCAATTTTTGGTTAGTCAGGTTGTTGTATCTCTATGTTTTGTGAGTTTTGTGTAAAAAAAAGTTGCGACCGCTCTTTAATTTTTTTATGTAGTGTTTTGGTATTTGAGGTTGTTGTTTGATGCAAGTGAAATTATCAATTTTGACCTGTCTCATTGGTGACCGAAAAGAAGTGACTGAGCATTCAAAAGGAGAAAATCTATTGCTGACTATAGCGTGCATGTCAGCCAGAGGCAATGTCCTCACTGCAACTCATCACCCCTGATTGCTCGAGCACAGGAGAGAAAGTTTCTCTCTGTATGAGATACGACTAGTAGTGAACTTATTCTCTAGGCTGACATGTGTGCTATGGTGAACAATAGACTTTTTGCCTTTAAGGGTTGAGACACTTTTTTTTGGTCACCCATGAGAAATGTCATATTGAAAAATTTTTCCTGTACCGACCTCAAATACCAAAGCACAATATAAAAAAATTACAGAGTAGTCATAACTTTGTTTACCCAAAGCTCACAAAACAGGTAGAGATCCATCATTTCCAATAACCTAACTAATCAAAAGTTGATTCCCACATGCAAGATTTTTGTCTACAGTTGTCCCAACATCAATGAGTCTACCTAGCACTACAAATTGAAGTTTATTCTGTTATGCATGTAGGGACACAATGGTGGCATAACGCGGTGTAAATTTGATATTTATTGTAGCATCTTTATCTACTTTTCCATGTCGAAACTCGATTTTTGAATTAAACTTGAAAACATCCTAAATTAAGAACGCCAATACAAATGATAAGTAAGGATATCAAGTCGAATACAAACGATAAGTAATAGATTAAGTAACAAACCATGGTGATGAGACTACCGGCCAAAACACCTTGAATCTCATCGACGTCAAAATATGGCTTGTTGGGATCTCGAGTGCGAAAAAATTCATTCAACAAGATTAATTAGAAGAAGGAACCATACCTCATGTGCTTCCATATTGCTTCTTCCTGACGAAGGACTACATCTTGCTTAACCCCATCTATAACGTTCTAGACAACAATTTTACTATCTTTGATCTACAAAAAGAAGAGTACAACAACGAAATGCTCAGGATTGGGAAATTTTTCATTTGCTTCTATGAAGATTAACGCTTTATCAATGATTGCAGCCTTGTTATGCATTGCAGCCGCGACGCAAGAATATCAGCACTTTGGTCTCACCAATATCACTATAGATAAATTTTGTTCCCGTTAAGGAGTAAATTGTTTCGTATTTTTTTTACTTTATATTTTCTTTGATTTTCAAATTTTTATAACCTAAAGTTTTCTTTCTTTTCATACATATTAAAGAAGAAATTATGGTGAATCACGATAGAGAAAAATGTAGATCTTCAATGTTAGAACAATTTATGTAGTAAATATTAAGTAATTATTTTTTTATTCACATAAAAAATGAGATATTGTTGTTAGAATGCATTTACATTTTTATAAATATTACCTTGTAAAAATAATAAAGTGTGATGTTTTGTGTAATTCACGTATAAACGGCAGTAAACTTGTGAAGGAGATAAAATTGCTCCGAGAAAAATACTACGCAAAGCTAAAATAGACAAAAAAAATCATATGAATGAAATATATGGAAAAATGTTACTTTGTAAGGATAATAATGGGTGGTGGACCTCACCAACTCAATTGATGAGGTAGAAATGATATTTTTTTCAGAGTTTAATAGAGTGCTTTTATTGTAGTTTGTTAGAGTAAATTGTTTTATATTTTTTATTTTATATTTTCTTTGACTTCAAAATTGATAACTTGAAGTTTTTTTTTTATTATGCATACTAAAGAAGAAATATGGTGAATCATGAGAGAGAAAAAGTAGATCTTCAAAGCTACAATAATTTATGTAGTAAATATTAATGAATTAATCTTTTATTCACATAAAAAACATGAGATATTTTTGTTAGATTCCATTTAAATTTTACCTTGTAAACGTAATAAAGTGTGATATTTTGTGTAATTCACGTATAAATAGCAGTAAACTTGTGAAGGGGATAAAATTGCTCTCAGAAAAATACTACGCAAAGCTAAAATAGACAAAAAAAATGTATGAATGAAGTGCATGGAAAAATGTTATTTTGTAAGGATAATAATGGGTGGACCTCACCAACTCAATTGGTGAGGTAGAAATGATATTTTTTATGTTTTAATAGAGAGCTTTTATCGTAGTTTGTTAGAATAAATTGTTTTATATTTTTTTACTTTATATTTTCTTTGATTTTCAGAATAGATAACTTGATGATTTCTTTGTTTTTATGCATACTAAAGAAGAAATATGGTGAATCATGAGAGAGAAAAAGTAGATCTTCAAAGTTATAACAATTTATGTAGTAAATGTTAATGAATTAATTTTTTATTCACTTAAAAAAATTAGACCACTGGCCAAAACGCCTTGAATCTCATCAACGTCAAAATATGGCTTGTTGGGATCTCGAGTGCGAAAAATTCATTCAACAAGATTAATTAGAATGAGGAACCATACCTCATGTGCTTCCATATTGCTTCTTCCTGACGAAGGACTACATCTTGCTTAACCCCATCTATAACGTTCTAGACAACAAATTTACTATCTTTGATCTGCATAAAGAAGATTACAACAACGAAATGCTCAGGATTGGGGAATTTTTCATTTGCTTCTATGAAGTAAACGCATCATCAATGATTGCAGCCTTGTTATGCATTGCAGCCGCGAGAATATCAGCACTTTGGTCTCACCAATATCACTATATGGAAAAATGTTACTTTGTAAGGATAATAATGGGTGGTGGACCTCACTAACTTAATTAATCAAGTAAAAATGATATTTTTTTAGAGTTTAATAGAGAGCTTTTATTGTAGTTTGTTAGAGTAAATTTTTTTATATTTTTTCATTTTATATTTTCTTTGATTTCAAAATTGATAACTTGAAGTTTTCTTTTTTTTTTTATGGATACTAAAGAAGAAATATGGTGAATCATGAGAGAGAAAAAGTAGATCTTCAAAGCTACAATAATTTATGTAGTAAATATTAATGAATTAATCTTTTATTCACATAAAAAACATGAGATATTTTTGTTAGAATCCATTTAAATTTTACCTTGTAAACGTAATAAAGTGTGATGTTTTTTGTAATTCACGTATAAATGGCAGTAAACTTGTGAAGGGGATAAAATTGCTCTGAGAAAAATACTACGCAAAGCTAAAATAGACAAAAAAACGTATGAATGAAGTGCATGGAAAAATGTTATTTTGTAAGGATAATAATGGGTGGTGGACCTCACCAACTCAATTGGTGAGGTAGAAATGATATTTTGTATGTTTTAATAGAGAGCTTTTATTGTAGTTTGTTAGAGTAAATTGTTTTATATTTTTTTACTTTATATTTTCTTTGATTTTTAAAATAGATAACTTGAAGTTTTCTTTGTTTTTATGCATACTAAAGAAGAAATATGGTAAATCATGAGAGAGAAAAAGTAGATCTTCAAAGCTATAACAATTTACGTAGTAAATGTTAATGAATTAATTTTTTATTCACTTAAAACAATGAGATATTTTTGTTAGAATGCATTTAAATTTTTTGTGGAAGGGATAAACTCGCTCCTAGGGAAATACTATGCAAAGTTAAAATGGACAAAAAGACCAAAAAATGAAATGCATGAAAAAATTTTACCTTGTAAAGATAATAATTGGTGGTGAAGTGCAGAAAAAAGCTAAGTGTGATATGCTTCAACTCCTTAACGGTGAGAACGATCCCTCTTTTCAAAGAACTATATATTTCTCATGAATAGTATGTTGCGGATCTTACAAGCCCAATGATGTGTGGATAACAGATGACGTGCATTTTCTAGTAACAAAGAGACGAGAAGATGATTATGTTTTTTGCTTTAAGAAAATTGAATAACCAAATATAGTTAATATCACCACTTATTAACAACTTGGGGCAATGCAAATTCAAAAAAATCAGAAATATCATCTCATATTATCAGTTAATATTATTATTGTAGAACATCTATTACACGATACAGAAATGAGAAAATCCAAATGAATAAGATGACTAACCTATTCTAATAAAAAGAGTGAATATAGATATAAGCAAGTATTTTCACTCGATAATGAACCAAATCGTGGTCATGTGATGTATCTATGCCAATGAATAGGCTAAAAACCCTGTGGCATTATAGCAGAGATTCAAAGCACACAAGACTACTAAGAAAGGAGGCGAGACATCAAAGATATGAGCAATAATTATTTGCAAGGTTATCTTTTAGAAAGCAAGGACAAAACTTCATTTGAATGACTTTTCTTAAGCATAAAACACAATATTTTAGGTAACCAGCGGGCAAAAATAGAAGCTCTTAATCACAACCTTCAACATAATCATGAAATCAGCTCAAGATGAAAAGGAGATGATGACACTCTATGTATGAAGGTCCAATTCAAAATCTTAAGTAATGTTTCACCACATCAGACGATAGAGCACAAAATAAAATTAGCCATAATTAGTTAGGGAAGTCAAGACAACATGAAATAAATATTACTTTCACAAGCCAGTTGCATAATCGACTAGCAGGTCTTCTCAAAGACAACGCAATCATCAACATTTTGTGGTTGAAGAAAAAGAATAGTTGGCTAAGGAACTCAAAATTTGGACTGAAGCAATTCCTAGAAAAGACAATAAAATTGAGTATACAATTCCAAAGCAAGGTTAACTTATGTATCTTGTGAAGATACACAATACATGTTTACATTCTCCAAATTTGTCCCGTAAGTTGTGTGAAACTGCTGTCGCACCTTGGTGCGTTCATTAGCCACTACTTTCTCCCTTTATAGTGCTTTTGTGAGTGAACAACCAATCAAATAATTACCTTTAATGCTAATATAATTATGTCCAAGCATTAAAAAGAGTCGAGGGAACCCGAACGATGAGGACTACGGAATCTTACTAGAGGAACCATGAGCAGTGGTCATGTTTCACCCTAATCTCTTGGAGCAGCTCCTGCCTACCCAGCTCCTTGGTGCTCCTCCCCAAATAAACCTGCTTCCACATCGTCAAATCCCTCGAGAAGAACATTCTTGACGTCCTAAAGGCATTGAACGAGCGTTTAAAGGTAACATTACGAGATGGATGGGATAAAATCTCAACACCTCACAAAAAGCGGGTCATATAGAGACCAGAGAAGAGATTGGCACAAAGAACTCCAACTACTCACATTTCCCCAAAACTGAACGCCTTTTTTCTTTCCGGTGGATGTTGTATTAAGGCCAAAATCCAAGGAATCATCTTGTGCGGTAGACATTGATTTCCATTCGATAGGAAAATCTTTTCCAAAGTCATCATCAGCATAAATGCATAATAAAGAGTCAAAGTAGGCATCTGAGAATGGGAAACAAATAAAAGGAAAGTAAATAGCCAAACTCTTCTTAAATATGACAAGTTCAAATGGTTTTAAGAGCTGTATAGTACAAGATGAAGTTAATTCAAAAAGAAAGATGGTGGTGCAATGCAAGCTATTAGCTGCCAGAAGAACTAACTTCAACAAGACATACTAAAAGGCTCTTATATGCCCAATTATTTTACTGAAATTGTAGGTCAATGTCCTATATGTGCTTCAGTCACGATCAACAAGCTCAACTGCTTTCAATCATAGACGCACACCAAAGTATGGATTATGGAAATTGTAGCTACACCTAATATCTGAGGCACTGTCAACTGATGGAAACATGACACTAATCAAGTAAAAGTCAAATACCTAGCATTGACTTTTCGAGTATGAATTTTCAGGCTGCTAATCTGCTACAGCACAAGAAACACATCAAGTCCGTCATAACACGAGGTTAGCCAGATTTTAGCTGGGTGTTGAAACCACAACGACGAAAACCAAAATTGCACAAATCATATTGATCCACAATGCTGAATGCAAACCAAGCCTAAACCTAAAATCGTGAGCTTATTTAGCAACATAAGTATACAAAATCAAGCTCCACCACAAAACAGAACAACAGAATCGCTTAAAAGTTAAAGATTCCAGTTTCCGTAGATTTAGAAGTTTCTCGAGTTAATTATACTAAAATCCGACGGAATAAAACATCAGGTCATGGAAAAAAAAAATTAAGGAAGGCGATGAAAAATCCAGTCTAGAAGCCGATACTAGAGTTAGTTGCTCTCGGTTCACCGCGGAACGACGTCGGAAACTGAGCCCCGCCTCGGAAGAGGATGTATACACGTGCGTAGTTTGGTCAAATAGATTCAAAGAACTATATAGTATGGTTATTATTATATTTTTGGGTATCAGAAACTAGAATTAGAGATTTTTCCAAGGAACTGTCTACCTGAAATAACTAAAATAGTCTCACGTAAAAATCCATCTTCTCTTCTCCTTCTTCCTTCCTCTCTGAAATAATTAATTACGGATGGCCAACATACCAAGAGACGTATGATATGACGATTAGATTGGGCATAGCTGATGATTTCCCCTGAAACCTGTCAGCAGGGACGTAGCTAGCACTTAAAAAAAAATTATTTAATAATTTGTTGTGTTTTTTAATTAAAAATTAAAATTAAATTTTAAAAAATTAAAAATTGATCCCACTCATTAAAGATTGATCCCACTTGATAAATGTTCTGGCTACGTCCCTGCCTGTCAGCAAATTATGTATATGTGCACGTAATTTGTACAACTCATCTGGACAAAAAAATTTAGAAAAAAATTTAAACAGTCAATTTAAGAAGATGTTCTGGATGGACCATCATCTGCGATCGGGTTTCTATTTTTCATGTCAAACATGTTGTTTACGGGTCCCACCCCCTCTAAACTTCTTTCCGGTGACCGGTACTCGGTGTCGGTGGGGACCAATATGCAAATTCTAGCCCTTTTCGTTTGAGTTTTGTCGATCTAAATAATATTATTATGTGAAGTAATATATCAGATTTGATAATTTCCTTTCTAAATACCTGAATTTACGAAAAAACTACTGATATCACAGGCGTAACGCGTTATAGGAAATCGGGAGGTCGTCTTGATTAAACAGAGGCAACGATCCGGTGCGGTGGCTAACCAATCTCGTAATCCAAGCAAGTAAGCAAAACAAATTTAAATGTTAAATAAATAAATTAAAATAATAAATAAGTGAAATTTTAATATTTATAACATAGTTCAACTTACATTTTTATAACGGACATGCGATCAATTTCACTATCTTAAGAAAAACAAATGAATGAATCATTAACATTTATAAAGTGATCCATTTCACCTGATAATTTAGAAGTAATATAATCTTTTAACATCACAAATCTACGATATCAAGATATAAAATGGGACTTCCATTTTTTACTTTTACAGGTTTAGTGCTTTAAAGCACTCGTCACAAAAAGAAATCAAAACTTTTCTCCCTCAGCTTTGGATGACCATACCACGGTTTTCTCGGGCCAGGAGAAAAGTTCGGCTGGAAATGAAAATAAACCAAATGATATCCCACTTACGGACCATACTTATTAATCTCATTATTTATTATCTTCAATACTTCAACACAAATTTTATGAATTGAGTTTCAATCGATAGTCTTGACGGTTTTTATTTTTTATTTTAGTTATTTTCTTGAATTGGATGGTGATTAATAAAATTTAATTGCATGCAAATTAAAATTTGTACTTTCTCAAAATAAAATGCAGGGGGTAAGGGAGAAGCTAGGGGACAGAATCACTGCATTGCGACAATTAATATCGCCAACATTAATTGGGAAGCAGGCTACATCTAAGTTGTTTGTTGGAAATTAGTCATTGTTTCATAAAGTCGCTCTTTAATTAATTATTTTAAAAGTGCTATTAGTTTGGGTTCAATTCTCTTTGAAGTCTGTTAATTGGATTCATTCGCTAAACATTTTGGGTGTTTAATTTAGGTAATGGAGTGATTAATGTTGTATTTGTTATGGGGAATTGTTGAAAGCTGTTGACCAGACTGATACGACGTCGGTTATGCATGAAGCGATGGAATACATCAGGTTCCTCCACGATCAAGTTCAGGTCTTGTGCTCTCCCTACCTGCAAGACCAACATGTAAGTCGTATTAAAACACATCCGGATACTCAGTGGCCCGAATGTGACTTTTGATCGACGGCAAAGCTCCTCAATATGTATTTAATACTATTGTATTCCAAAAGTTTGAAAGAACTCTCGGTTAAATGAGATTATAATACATTACGGTATCGATTCTTATAGTGACATTTTCAGTGAAAAACATATATCTACGCATAGAAAGTTGAAGAAAGTGGGAACCGAGAAGGAACCTTTAGAAGCAGGGGATTGTGCTTGGTCCGGGTGGAATGCACCGTACACGTGGCAGGCAAAAATGGCACAGATTGTTGGTCACCAGAGGGATGGTCATCTAGGTCGGCTCATCCGATGTAAATCTGAATCAACCACCTGACGTAAGGACTCGGACGAGGCTAAAGGTATGTAATATGGTCAAATATGTTAAATAGTAGGTGGGGTTTAAGTACTGCTTTTGGCAAGTAATAGATATGGCGTTTCCGGGGTAGGAGAGAGATGTTAATTTTTACCTTTCAACAATTTTGATTACTAGTGGATGTCTGATCTTCCACTAAGACAAAGAACAAAGATGTCTGATCCTCTACTTTTGTTTGAGGGAAATTGGCGCGGAGCCTATATTAATAGTCAAGTTACATCGAAAACAAAAAGGATACGAGCAAACCGAAATAGACCCGGAACAGAACCGATGCGTACAAGGTGGCACAGGGTGGAGTCGAGGGGCGATCGAACAGACACAAGTGTCATTGATCGAGGCGGGGTTATACCGAACCTAAGTTCGAAAGTAAATCTCACGACAGAGTCGAGAGGACAACTGAGCGTTAACTCAGCAGAATGCCAAGGCCAACGTAAATCAACCGAGGCAAGGTTCTCCACTCGCACGCGACAGACAGGCTCCGAGATCCGAACGGATCTCAAAACATAGCAACAATGACTAAAGTAAAAACAACAGAAAATAAACCGACAGAACATGAGACCACTAAACAGATGTGGCTCAGAGCAGCAAACAACATAACAATAAAAACGGGAAAGCATAATAATTATACAATATCCAGTTAGCCGGGGAGGAGGTCGACGGTGACCAACCCCCCCGGGGAGCACAAGTACCCTAGCCGAACTGGAAACGAGGCCAGTAGCAAGAAGACGGAGTTGGGACTACGCCAGTGGTTGGAGGTGGTTGACGGTGGTCGGAGGCGGTGATCGGAGGTGGTGGACGGTGGTCGGAGGTGGTGACCGGAGGTGGTGAACGGTGGTCAGAGTCGGCGAACGGAGGTCGGAGTCGGTGGACGGTGGTCGGAGGTGGTGGTTGGAGGGGGTGGTCAGAGTCGGTCGACGGTGGTCGGAGGTGGTTGGCGGTGGTCGAGAGGCGGCGAGCGGCGGTCGAACGGCGGAGAAGCCCTTGAAAAAGGGGGAAAAGTTGAGGAGAAAGATGGGTGTTATAAAAACACCATAAGGGGAGCTCCACCTAGGGAGAGTTTAAAGGAAGATATAAGGGAAGGAAAGAAGAGGAGGAGGAAGGAAGAAAAGGGGTGAGGAAAGGAAAAGGAGGATAATTACAAGGAGGAGGAGGGAGTGCACCGATTTCAAGTCTGATCCTCTACTTGGGTGTTATCACTTTCCCCTTTTGCTAGTATAGGCTTTTCAGGCTCCTTAGCCTTTTGTATACTGTTTGGACTCAAAACGGTTCAACTATTTTCCGATGAAAATTTGATATCATTATGAAAATATTAATTTCTTGTTTATGTCTCGGGATGGCAGACAAAAGTGGCCATTTTGTTAATTCCTACCTCGCGACTCATGACATAGACATTAATATTGTCCAGTTTTATTAATCGTGTAATTTTGGCATACAAGAGTTGAGACTTGTAATCATTCTCACGTACGAATATAATATTTTGCCAACTATAGTTGGAGCATCTTTACAAAATTAATAGAACAAAAATGGTAGAACTCAACATGGAGAGCACGTGGGTTATAGCAATCTGAGGTGTTTTGGATGCCTAGTTTATGTTCATGAGAGACAAGTTCGGTGAAAGGCAGAGAAAGTGTGTTTTTCTTGGTTATCCAACATGATAGAATGACTATCGACAGGGACGTAGCCAGAAAATTTAACGAGTCAGGTTAATCTTTAATTTTTTAAATTTTAATTTTAATTTTTAGTTAAAAAATACAACAAATTATTAAATAATTTTTTTTAAGTGAGGGTAATTTAACGAGTCAGGTCAATCTTTAATTTTTTAAATTTTAATTTTAATTTTTAGTTAAAAAATACAACAAATTATTAAATAATTTTTTTTAAGTGGGGGCAATTGCCCCCACTCATTTCTACCTAGTTACGTCACTGATAGATTAAGAGACGGGGTCAATCTTTAATTTTTTAAATTTTAATTTTAATTTTTAGTTAAAAAATACAACAAATTATTAAATAAGTTTTTTTAAGTAGGGGCAATTGCCCCCACTCCTTTCCACCTAGCTACGTCACTGGCTATCGAGTATATGACTTGACAACTGATGTTATATTTAGTAGTCGTGATGTGATTTTTGTGAAAAACCAATTTCCCTTTGTAGAAGTCTTGATGGAGCGGAGCAGGTATACTTCTTTACCAACAATAGAAGTATTTGCGGTAGAAGTATTTGAGAAAGTGGAGAGCCTACCTTAGAACTTTCTGATGCAGGGAGGTGTGGTGGTTCGTTCGTGCAGGGTTCATGACCAATATAGACATTGTGTGGCAATACATTGCAAGCAAAATCCCAGTTCTTGTGAGGGATTTTCAATCACCTTCTCGGACGATTATTTTTTGCACTTGAGATCCCAACAAACCATATTCTGATGTCGATGAGATTCAAGGCGTTTTGGCCGGTAATCTCATCACCAAGGTTTGTTACTCAATCTACTTTTTGTGAAAATTAACTGTATTCGACGTGACGTCATTACTTATTGTTTGTAGTGACGTTACTTATGTAGGGTGTTTTCAAGGTCAATCAAAAATCAAGTTCGACCTAAAAAATAGATAGAGACACTACAAAAAAATCAAGTGCACAACATTTCTGCCACCATTGTGTCGCTGCCTGCAGAATAGAAAGAAGAGAATGATTATGAAAGCAAAAGCACAAGGAATAAATGGAGCAAGTAAAAAAAATTGGTCTTTAGGATTGGGTTATATCGGGTCAAGTGATTAGTAGACATAGAGTGAGATGCATAGAATAGATAAGAGTTAGAATATTTTTGTATAGCTCCTCGGATTGGGTGGTTTTGCCACTATCCATACTTATATATCCTCAGCTTTACCCTCAGCCCCGTTACAATCCAAGAAAAGTCCTTCTGATGATGCATTCTGTTTTGGCTTGAGTGTATTTATGTATGATGTCTGGCATTCTTAGACTCTGAACGTGTATGCGAGTGATAGGGTAGTTGACTACTATACATATGTGAGCTTAAAATTGATCCAACCCTACGAGTGGTCAATCATCTAGTTTAGAATGCTTGTTGCGAAAGCTGGGCTAAACGATTGAGGATATGATGTCTATATGATTCTTATTCGTTATGCTTGGGTGCGTGATCTATGTGACCGTGGGATCATCTTGTGACAAGAATTTGAACTTTGAGGGTGCCATTTATTTGGTACTTCTGATGCACTTTGCTTGAGGACAAGCAAAGAAGTAAGTATGGGGGTGTGATGTGTGCATAAACATACACATAATTCGTTATGTTTAGCTTAGTGTCTAGTCGTGTTTTTGGTCAGTTAGGTTATGTTTCGTTGAATGTTTAGATTATTATGTGTGTTTAGTCGAGAAGCGGATGTCTATTGAGTTTTCTGTGTTTTGTAGGTGTTTGGGCAAGTACGACGAGTTGGACAAAGATCAGAGAGGCTGCAAGAAGAATTGACAAAGAACATAGAGGATCGGTGATAGAGCCAGCGGCCGCTGGCTATCCAGCGGACACTGGGGGGAGGAACAGAAGCTGTGAACGAGAGACTCAGCGATTGCTGGCTCATGAGCGGTCGCTGGGGGGAGTGGGCGCTGGCTTCTCAGCAGGCGCTGGCCGGGCGATTTTCAGCTTGTTTTACGTGTTTAGTTAATTTAGAACTCTTTAGGAATTTGGGGTCACCTATATAAGGTGGTGAGACCTAGGTTTTAGGGGATTCTTGGCCAGTTTTCACGCAAGATTCATAGCTTTTAGGTTTTATTACTTCCGTTTTACTTCAAGGATTGTAATCAACAATTTGGATCTCCAATCAATGCGGTATTTTCATACTTCGTAATCAAGATTTGTCTTTTCATTCAATTGCTTGATTATTCATTGTTTGATTGATTCGTATTGTGTGTTTACAATTAAGATTGACAATCTTAGTTCGTAGCACATATTGCATCCGATGTTTCGTTTGCTTAGATATTGTTATTAGGGTTTAGGATTGACGACCCTAGATTCGGATAACGATAGTAGAATTTGTAGTTTAGAACTAACCAATCACTTGATTTTAATTGCTTAGATTAAGATTGAGAATTCATAATCCAGTACTTGGAGAATTGATCCATCTGTCCCTGTAGAGACGATCTTAGTTATCACTATATTACTTGAGCGATCGTGTTCTCTTTCACTTTTTTACTGAACCTCTTAGACACTCAAACAAGAGCTATTTTGGTGGTAAAGATTGTTGGGGTTTTTTGCAGCAAAACTGAGGTCCTCAGCGTGACTTTTTCATATAACCCCTTTTTAACAAGCACACTCAAGTTTTGTTACATATTGAAACTTATAGAGAAACTACACAACAATAAATTACAGCCACGCGTTACTTAAAATACTAAAATATCATTTTCAATAAAGTAATAAACAAAGCAATAGCACATTAATCAACACATACAATGAGGCAGTGGAGATTCCACCCGATGAGGAGCTAAGGGAATAACAACAGGGAAGTGTAATTCCTAATGATAATGATTCTAATAACTCTCTTAATCACCCTAAATTAAGAATTTCCTCTGCCGGTGAGCTCGTAGATGGTAGTACATCTTTGTCGTACTGCTCTTCTTGAACGATTTATCTCCTTTGGGTAATCTGTTCTGAGCTGCAGACATTACAAGTGTGCAATTTGTCTCATAATTGGAATTTTAGAATCTGGCAACTTTATGCTGCCTTGTAGTTTTGTTTCTATGAACGCCAAGGAATACCTTTACTCGTAAGAAATGTGGGCTATGGGTCCTGCTCTTGCATGAATTTCGGCTTTATGTCATTCTTACCTAAAGTTGTACCACATTCAGGAATGAGACCCATCAAGTCATAAGATACTTTTACAGTTCAAACATGTGTTACTTAAAGTTCCAGAAATGGTAGCCTGTTAATATCTCTATAAATGTAGGTCCATGCATTAAAATCTTACTTCAATTCAAAACCCAACCTTATATGGACAGCGGATTTTTTTAGGTTAACAACCAGGCTACATTCGTACTAACTGGGTACTTCTCTTGAGGGTCACAAGCATACCAGAACAAAAGTGCAGAAATCAATAAATGAAACAGCAGTCTCCGATTTGCCAGTTGTCACATTTGAGAAATAAATTTGAGTCAAGTCATATTACACAACTTCATTATCATGCTTACACTCTTAAGAAAAAAGATAGAATTCGGCCATAGTTTATGAAAGTAGCACCTAATGCCAAAAGAAATCTTATATTACCTAGAGAAACTCCAAAAAAATTTAAACATATTTGTGACAGCTTGACAGGTCCGAGAATCCACATTGCTACAGTTGAAAAATTATCCTACGCCGAGCAAGCGAGAAGCTATAGCTAAATCCAAATCCAAAGTCCTGATTCGACCCGACCAAATGAACGGTGAATCGTTCCAATTATAGTCATTTCTAGAATCCGCTTCTTGTACTTTCTGTCATGTCTCTACCAGGAATTTGAAGTCGGGCTAAAGTTTCTGTATGGTCGCCCAAAAATGTAATATAACCGTAATTGTTGCAAACATGTGTCACTTTATTGCTACAATCATAGGAAAACAACTTATCATTTTTCGTTACAAGCAATTCACTGTTTGTCCTGAACCCGATCGGTACAAGAGAACCAACCCTTCCCGATTCGTTGGAAGGTGAACAGCTTTTTCCATGATTCCTCCACGCCGTACTCTTTCATCATCCATACATGCCAATATGCATTTCTCCTAGAAGGTTCATCATAATGTATAACTGATAAGTATCGCCTCTCTTTCCCAATAATCCGTAGTCAATTCTTGACATTAAGTGCACCTGGCATATTCATTTCCAGAAAGGCCTTATCTCCAAAATCAAATGCAACAA